>JAHWFO010093546.1:1745061-1784412 GCA_023313115.1 Rhysida immarginata
TGAAAAATCCTCGTCGTCCTCGGCCAGGATCGAACCCGCGTACTCGGACATCGAAACTAGTTGGAACTCCTCTTGTCCCTCTGTTATACTGTAAGGCCACCACCTGTTTAGTTAATAGGAACAGTATTATGATCCATCCTTCCACCGATTGAGGAATTCATAAATAAGAATAGAATCTTTAAATTAGATAACAAGGACCAAACAACAAAATCCCAAAAAAATGTCATTATTAAAATAAATGAACTAAAGAGAGAAAATATAATTAACGAAGAACAAAAAAAACAATTAATTCCAACAGAATCATCAACTAATTCATTTTATGGAGTGATAAAAATACATAAAGTAGGAAACCCTATTAGAATCATAACTTCATCAAAACTGTCTCCTACTTACAAATTGGCAAAATTCTTAGATGAATACTTAAAAAAAATTTTTAAATTTAATTACACAATAAAAAATTCAATATTGGCTAAACAAATATTAGAAAAAACGAAACTTGATAAAAATGACAAAATTTTCACAATTGACATAACAGCTATGTATGACAACATTCCAATAAAACCAACACTAGAAATCATAAAAAATGAATTAAAAACAAAATTATCTTATAACAAAATATTAAAAATCATCCAGGCCATAAATTTATGTTTTACAAATAACCAATTCAAATTTAATGACAAAATATATTCCCAAACACATGCATTACGAATGGGCAGCCCATTATCACCCATACTTGCCAAAAAATATTTAAATCACATAGAACACATATTACTTTACACTTCACAACATAAACAATACATAAAAAATTGGATGAGATACGTTGATGATATCTTAATTATCACAAATAGACAAATAGAAATATTAACACAATTATTAGAAGAAATATTTCCACTGAAATTCACCAATAATTGCATGTCAAACAACCAAATCACATTTCTAGATTTAAATATTATAAGAGATGTAAATACACTAAATTTTGAAATATATGAAAAACCTACAAAAGGCAATAACAGACCACATTATTTATCACAACAACCCACACACCAAAAAATTAACACAAACAATATAAACAAAGAATAAAAAATCCCACATCTCCAAAATATATCCCACTAAAATTAAAAAATCTGAAAATAATCCTATCAAAAAATAAATATCCTATTGAACTAATTAATAAAATTTATATAGAAGCATTCACCAACACAACAAAAAATAACACAACTCAATATGAACAATACAGAAGATATTCAATACAATAAAATAATAAATCCTTTCACAAACAGAAAAAAAATACTAGAACAGATACCAAACATTAAAATCATACCAAAAATAACAAATAACATAACCAAAACATAATTAACAAGCACCAATATAAAGACAACAAAAAATCGAAACAATAACAGAATTTCTAATTTCAAAGACATTTGCCAAAATAATAAAGAAAAATGGAACATCACTAACATAATATATCAAATTCCATGCGCCAATTGTCACCACATTTACACAGGTCAAACAAAAAGACAATTAATAACACGAATAAAAGAACATGAAAGAGCACTTAGAAACAAAGATAAAAACAATCATTTAGTGAACCACTGCATTAAGCAAAATCATAATCCGGATTAGAACAAAGTAAAAATCATTAGTAAAGAAATAAATTATAAAAAGACTAATAAAAGAAACCATCAACATATATTTCAAATGAAAAAAATTTAGCCAACCATCTATAGAAATTAATAATAAATGGAAATTACTGCTATAAATATAATATCACTTCCCCTGCACTCAACAATCCTGATCACAACAATCAAACTAATCATAATAACACACATTGTATATTAGATTACATTATTTTGTTTTTATTATTATATCTTCCATTCATACAAAAAACTTTATTACTGAAGATGGGAAAAAAATCCCAAAAACCTTATATTTCTAGTTAGTCATCCAAGTGTTACGAATCATCGATGTTTCATCATAGACCTTCTTCATCTGTAACTGTGTGCCTCCCTGTGTTCGTGTACATTTCTTCACTAGATCTTCGTTTCTTCTGTGTTTCTTCTGTTTTTCATCTGAGTTTCTCCACAAGACCTTTGTTTAATTTGTGTTTTGTCCTTCAATATTTAATTATCAATTGGGTGACTTTATTCATTGTTTTCTATAATTTATTTTAATTTATTTGTTTTCTTTAATTAAAGGAGTTTTATTTATCTTAATTAATATATATTTTTTCGCAACTCCTACGTTCATAAAATAAAAAACATTCGTCGAAAAGGTGTTCGCAAAAATACATTGTCGATTTCTCAGGGTTTTTGGGATCTGTTTGAAAACTTTTATCAGGTACTGATTCCGAAGTATTTATACAGATGGGTACGAAACACTATCTGGATTTGTACACTTTTTTTTGTCGATATTTTCAAGAGATTTAGTACTTTCAACGAAGGAGAAAGCCATAGACTCAGGATAGCAGGAGGATCGTGACGTCATGGCACAGAATGCTATTACGTTGCGTTTTTATAAGATCCTATCTTTCATAATTTTTGAAAAAAAACTATACATTTTTAGAAAAAACGAACCATCATTCCTTGATGTTGATAAAGACTACAATCGAAAACAATTATTTAAAATTTTCATGCATGTTCCCCATTATGTTTCATTGGAATTTGCAATGCTAAAATATGGCATGCAGTATATCAAACGTCTTGAAATAATGTGTCATGACTGCATATAACGTAAAATGAATGATAGTTGAAACTGGTAAGAAGGAATCTGTTTTAGTGGAACCATTATGGTTCATTGGAACTTTCAATGCTAAAATATGGCATGTATTTTATCAACTGACTTGGAATGATGTCTCATGAATAAATATGACGTTAAATTAATGATAGTCAAAATTGTTTCCAACTAACCTGGTATAGTAGAACCGTTGTGGTCACTCGAACTGTCAATGCTAAAATAAGGCATGTCATATATCAAAAGACTTTAAATGAAGAGTCATGAATGAATATAACGTAAAAGTCAGATAGTCTTAAACTGGTTTCAAGGAACCTGGTTTAGTGGAACAATTATGGTTCATTGGAACTTTCAGTGCTAAAATATAGCATGTTATATAACAAATGACTTGAAATGATGTGTCATGAATTCATATAACGTAAAATTAATGATAGTCGAAATTGGTTTGAGGTAATCTGGTTTAGTGGAAATACTATGTTTCATTGGAACTTTCCAAGCTTATTTATGGCATGCAATAAACAAAAAAACATGGAATGATTGTCTCAAGGAACCTTGTTTAGTGGAAACATTATGGACCATTGGAACTTTCAGTGCTAAGATATGGCATGTAATATATCAAATAACTTGGACTGATGTGTTATGAATGAATATGACGTTAAATTAATGATAGTCAAAAATGTTTCCAAGTAACCTGGTTTAGTGGAACCGTTGTGGTTCACTAGAACTTTCAATGCTAAAATATGGCATGTCATATATCAAAAGACTTTGAATGATGATTCGTGAAAGAATATAACGTAAAATAATGATAGTCGAAATTGGTTTCAAGGAACCTGGTTTAGTGGAACCGCTATATTTCATTGGAACTCTCAATGCTTTTTTATGGCATGCAATAAACCAAAAGACTTTGGATGATGATTGATGAATCAATATAACTTAAAATTAATGATAGTCGAAATTGGTTTCAAGGAACCTGGTTTAGTGGAACCATTATGTTTCATTGGAACTTTCAATGCTTATTTATGGCATGCAATAAACAAGAAAATTGGAATGATGTGTCAAGAATGAATAAAAAGTAATATTAATGGTAGACGAAATTTGTCGCATGGAAACTGGTTTAGTGGAACCATTATCGATTATTGGAACTTTCAATGCTAAAATATAGCATGTAATATATCAAGTGGCTTGGAATGATGTCTCAAGAATAAATATAATGTATAATTAATGATAGTGGAAATTGTTTCCAAGTAACCTGGTTTAGTAGATCCGTTGTGGTTCACTGAAACTTTCAATGCTAAAATATGGCATGTCATATCAAAAGACTTTGAATGATGAGTCTTGAATGAATATAACGTAAAATTAATGATAGTCGAAATTGGTTTCAGGGAACCTTGTTTCGTGTAACCATTATGGTTTATTGGAAATTTCAATGCTAAAATGTGGCATGTAATATATCAAATGACTTGGAGTGATGTGTCATGAATGAATATAACGGAATATTAATGATAGTCGAAAATGGTTTCAAGTAACCTGGTTTAGTGGAACAATTATGTTTCATTGGAACTTTCAATGCTAAAATATGGCATGCAATATATCAAATTACTTGAAATGATGTGTCATGAATGCATATAACGTAAAATTAATGATAGTCGAAATCGGTTTAAGGGAACCTTGTTTCGTGTAAACATTATTGTTTATTGGAAATTTCAATGCTAGAATGTGGCATGTAATATATCAAATGACTTGGAATGATGTGTCATGAATGAAGAAAACGTAAAATAATTGATAGCCGAAATTAGTCTCAAGGATCCGGGTTTAGTGGAATTATTACGTAACATTGGAACTTTCAATGCTAAAATATGGCATGTCATATATCAAACTATTTGGAATGATGTGTCATGAATGAATATAACATCATATTAATGATAGTCGAAATTGGTTTCATGTAACCTGGTTTATGGAACCACTGTTTCATTTGAATTTTCAATACCATAATATTGCACTTAATACAGCAAACCACTTGGAATGACGTGTCATGAATTAATATAACATGATTTTAACTATAGTCGAAATTCATTTCAAGGATCTTTGTTTACTGGAACCAATACGGTTCATTGGAACTTTCATTGCTAATATATGGCATGTAATATATCGAACTACTTGGACTGTTGTGTCATGAATGAATATAACGTAAAATTAATGATACTCAAGATTGGTTTCAAGGAACCTGGTTTAGTGGAACAATTATTGTTCAGTGGAACTTCCAATGCTAAAATATGGCATTTAATAGATCAAATGACTTGGAATGATTGAAATGAATGAATATAACGGAAAATTTAATGTTAGTCCAAATTGGTTTTAAGTAACCTCGTTAAGTGGAACGACAATGTTTCATTGGATCTATGAATGCTAAAATGTGGCATGTAATATATCAAATGACTTGGAATGATGTGTCATGAATGAAAATAACGGAAAATTAATGATAGTCGAAATTGGTTTCAAGTAACCTGGTTTAGTGGAACAATGGGGAACATGCACGGAATTTTCTTTTAAAAAATAACAATTATTTTTTATAGATTTGGACACGCTGAACATGAAAATCGTGGTCAAAAAGCTAATAACTTTTAGAAATTTATTATTTTTGATTTTAAAAACGCGAAACCACGCCCCATTTGAAAACGATTTCTGATTGGTTTTCCTTTATTTGACGTCACGATCCACCTGCTTTACTATACTTCACACTGTCGTACATTGAATAAGATTCATCTTTCCCATCGTCGCTTTCCTTTCGTCATAGTTTCTTTTATTTAACAGAAACTTACCAATACCGACTCAGGATATCAAAAAGGACAATCTGATATCTTGCCGAAGATCGACCTAAGCGTTGCGGATTTTTATTAGAAGTGACGAACGTTATGTTTCAGCCGTAGGTTCGAGAGACTAAAGGCATTTCCTCCGCGTATAATCTCATTCTTTACAAACAACTTATAAAATATAATTTAATACCCCTGTAAACCTAAAAGTTCGGGAAGAACATATTCTAATTTTGAAGGAAAGATATATAATTTTCTTATTTAGTGAGGATGCGATTGGCCATGATTTGTAATACAGATACACTGGTTTCGATTTTAATGATTAAACGAAACGTGTTTGCTCACACATGAAATATGACAAATATTTACCGCACTAATTTTGTATTCCTAATACGTAAAAGTGTATTACGAATAATTTTTTTATATATATGTTTAAAGAAATAAATCGAAGTAGCAAGCCACCACATAGCAAAGAAAGGCGATCGTTCACTGCTTCAAGCAGCACGTCCGAAACTAGTAAAGCCGATCTCTTATTTTTTTTAAATATAAATTAAATAAACCTAACTTTCGAGAATGAATTATACATTGTCGATTTCTCTCGCATAGCGTGACAAGTGTTATCCTTTCTTGCTGCCGAAAATAATTTTTCTTTTCTCAGGTTTTTTGGGATCTGTTAGAAAACTTTTATCAGGTATTGATGTTGAAGTGTTTATATAGATGGGAACGAAACAATATCTGGGTTTGCACACGTTTTTTTTTTGTCGATATTTTCAGGAGATTTAGTACTGCCAACGAAGGAGAAAGCCATAGACTCAGGATAGCAGGAGGATCGTGACATCACGGCACAGAGTGCTATGACGAAGCGTTTTTATAAGATCCTATTTTTATAATTTTTTAAAAAATAACTATACATTTTTAGAAAAAACGAATCAACATTCCTTGATGTTGATGAAGAATACATTCGAAAACAATTTTTTAAAATCTTCACGCATGTTCCCCATTGTGTTTCATTGGAATTTGCAATGCTAAAATATGGCATGTATTATATCAAAATACTTTAAATGATCAATCATAAATGAATATAACGAAAAAGACAGGATAGTCGAAATTGGTGTCAAGTTGAACCACTATATTTCATTGGAACTTTCAATGCTTATTTATGGCATGCAATAAACCAAAAAACTTTGAATGATGTGGCATGAATGAATAAAACGTAAAATTAATGATAGTCGGAATTGATCTCATGGAACCTGATTTATTGAAACCATTATGGATCATTGGAAAATTCAATACTAAAATATGGCATGTAATTTATCAAATAACTTGGAATGATGTGTTATGAATGAATATGACGTTAAATTAATGATAGTCAAAAATGTTTCCAAGTAACCTGGTTTAGTGGAACCGTTGTGGTTCACTGGAACTTTCAATGCTAAAATATGGCATGTCATATATCAAAAGACTTTGAATGATGATTCATGAATGAATATAACGTAAAATAATGATAGTCGAAATTGGTTTCATGAACCTGGTTTAGTGGAACCGCTATATTTCATTGGAACTTTCAATGCTTTTTTATGTCATGCAATAAACCAAAAGACTTTGGATGATGATTGATAAATCAATATAACGTAAAATTAATGATAGTCGAAATTGGTTTCAAGGAACCTGGTTTAGTAGAACCATTATGTTTCATTGAAACTTTCAATGCTTATTTATGGCATGCAATAAACCAAAAAACTTGGATTGATGTGTCATGAATGAATAAAAAGTAATATTAATGATAGTCGAAATTTGTCTCATGGAACCTGGTTTAGTGGAACCATTATCGATTATTGGAACTTTCAATGCTAAAATATAGCATGTAATATATCAAGTGGCTTGGAATGATGTCTCATGAATAAAATGTAATGTAAAATTAATGATAGTCGAAATTTTTTCCAAGTAACCTGGTTTAGTAGAACCGTTGTGGTTCACTGGAACTTTCAATGCTAAATTATTTCACTTAATGTATCAAACTACTTTGAATGATGAGTCTTGAATGAATATAACGTAAAATTAATGATAGTCGAAATTGGTTTCAGGGAACCTTGTTTCGTGTAACCATTATGGTTTTTTGGAAATTTCAATGATAAATTATTTCACTTAATGGATCAAACTACTTGGAATAATGTGTCATGAATGAATGTAACATAATATTAATGATAGTAAAAATTGGTTTCTAGGTACCTGGTTTAGTGGAACAATAATGGTTCCTTGGAACTTTAAATGCTAAAATGTGGCATGTAATATATCAAATGACTTGGAGTGATGTGTCATGAATGAATATAACGGAAAATTAATGATAGTCGAAAATGGATTTAAGTAACCTGGTTTAGTGGAACAATTATGTTTCATTGGAACTTTCAATGCTAAAATATGGCATGGACTATATTAAACGTCTTGAAATGATATGTCATGATTGCATATAACGTAAAATTATTGATAGTCAAAATTGGCTTGAAGGAATCTGGTTTAGTGGAACCATTTTGTTTCATTGGAACTTTCAATGGTAAAATGTGCCATATAATGTATCAAACCACTTGGAATGATGTGTCTTGAATAAACATAACGTAAAGTTAATGATATTCGAAATTGGTTTAAGGGAACCTTTTTTCGTGTAACCAGTACGGTTTATTGGAAATTTCAATGGTAAAATATTTCATGTAATATATCAAACAACTTGGAATGATGTGTTATGAATTCATATAAACGTAAAATTAACGATAGTCGAAATTGGTTTGAGGGTATCTGCTTTAGTGGAAATATTTAATTGGAACTTTCAAAGCTTATTTATGGCATGCAATAAACCAAAAACTTAGAATGATGTGTCATGAATGAATAAAACGTAAAATAATGATAGCCGAAATTAGTCTCAAGGAACCGGGTTTAGTGGAATCATTACGTATAATTGGACCTTTCAATGCTAAAATATGGCATGTCATATATCAAACTATTTCGAATGATGTGTCATGAATGAATATAACATCATATTAATGATAGTCGAAATTGGTTTCATGTAACCTGGTTTATGGAACCACTATGTTTCATTTGAATTTTTAATACCATAATATTGCACTTAATACAGCAAACCACTTGGATTGACGTGTCATGAATTATTATAACATGATTTTAACGATAGTCGAAATTCGTTTCAAGGATCTTTGTTTATTGGAACCAATACGGTTCATTGGAACTTTCATTGCTAAAATATGGCATTTAATATATCAAAGCACTTAGAATGATGTGCTATAAATGAATATAACGTAAAATTAATGATAGTCAAAATTGTTCTCAAGTAATCTGGTCTAGTAGAACCGTTGTGGTTCACTGGTACTTTCAATGCTAAAATATAGCATGTAATATATCAAACTACTTGGACTGATGTGTCATGAATGAATATAACGTAAAATTAATGATATTCGATATTGGTTTCAAGGAACCTTGTTTCGTGTAACCATTATGGATTATTGGAAATTTCACTACTGAAATATTTCATGTAATGTATCAAACTACATGGAAATATTTGCCATGAATGAATATAACATAAAATTAATGATACTCGAAATTGGTTTCAAGGAACCTGGTTTAGTGGAACAATTATTGTTCACTGGAACTTTCAATGCTAAAATATGCCATTTAATAGATCAAATGACTTGGAATGATTGAAATGAATGAATATAACGGAAAATTTAATGATAGTCCAAATTGGTTTTAAGTAACCTGGTTAAGTGGAACCACAATGTTTCATTGGATATTTCAATGCTGAAATATGGCATGTAATATATCAATCCATTTGGAATGATATGTCATGAATGATTCTAACGTAAAATTAATGATAGTCGAAATCGGTTTCAAAGAACCTCGTTTAGTGTAAATATCGTGGTTTATTGGAATTTTTAATGCTAAAATATGGCTTGTAATATATCAAACGACTTTGAATGATGTGTCATGAATGAATATAACATAATAACAGTGATAAATGAAATTAATTTCAAGTAACCAAGTTTATTGAACCACAATGTTTCATTAGAACTTTCAGTGCTAAAACATGGCATGTCATATATCATATTACTTGGAATGATGTGTCATGAATGAATAAAACGTAAAATTAATAATACTCGAAATTGGTTTGAAGTAATCTGGTTTAGTGGAACCACTATGTTTCATTCGAACTTTCAATGCTATAATACTGCATATAATACATTAAACCACTAGGATTTACGCGTCAGGAATGAATATAACGTACAATTACTAATAGTCGAAATCAGTTTCAAAGAACCTTGTTTAATGTAAACAGCATGGTTTATTGGATTTTTCAATGCTTATATATGGCATGTTAGATATCAGACGATTTGGAATGATGTGTCATGAATAAATATAATGTAAAATTAATGATAGTCGAAATTGTTTCCGAGGAAGCTGGTTTTGCAGAACCGTTGTGGTTCACTGGAACTTTCATTGCTAATATATGGCATGGAATATACCAAACCACTTGGAATGATGCTTCGTGAATGAATAGAAAGTAAAATTAATTATATTCGACATTGGTTTAAGGGAACCCTGTTTCGTGCAACTAGTATTGTTTATTGGAAATTTCAATGCTAAATGTAACGACGTATTACATGAACTTCTATTATGACTCTCTAATTAAAAATAACTTAAAATTATTGCCTTAAATTAATTAATAGTTAATTATTCATGGAATTTTGTTAACGTATTAATTGTGTATTTAACAATGTTAAAAGTTACAGACGATCGCTACTTGAAACGTTCATTGTTGTTCGGCATTTTTGTCGCTTGGCTGCGTTGGGTTGTTGGCGAGTTAGTTGCCTAGCAACGGGCAGTTGTTGTTATTTTTTTATGCCGTCATGTTGTGATAGCGATCGTCTGCTAAAGGTTAGCTCTTTATTTTACGTCTGCCCTTTGTTAACATTCTATATCTATTAATAAAGTATACATTCTATATCTATTAATAAAGTATACTCAGTTCAATCTTTAAATGCACTGGACAATTTATTTCCATTTCACTTCGCCATCGTAGAGGTTTTGCATGGAAGCCGCCACTTATTTCGAGATATAAACTGGTCCTTTAGATTCCGGTATATACTTGGTCCTTTGTGGACACTTCAAGGCATTGTCCCGACTTAAATTTATCTTTCGAGCCGGATCGTCCCTACACATTTTGGTCCTTCGAGCCGTATCCCGCGACCGGGATATATAGCAGGCCTAAGTGAAATTTGAAGCTTTTCCCATCATGGACCGTCCCAAGAGGGAGACATTGTAGCCAAAGCGAATTGAATATCGTGCGCCCAGTGTCTAGGCAGAATCCAAGATGACATCTATGTCCGATCGAGTAACAACAGCAGTTTTGGATAAGCTTAAGCTTCTACGTCCGAGGTTCTTGATATGGATGAGCGTCAACAAGGAGGCTCTTGTGAAATATACTGCAGAAATTCTGGCAGCAAGAAGAATATGAAGTCGGCGTCATCCTGCGGAATCCTCAACAGCCGTATAAAGAAGCAAGAATTGCAACTGGCGTCTGAACTGCTTAAATTCGACCGTGCAGCTGCTAAGAAAGCTGACGAAATCAACGGCGACATAGAAATTCTGACATAGCATATGCAAGAATGTCAAGACAGACTCTCTTGTATCAAGGCACAGCCGTATAGGGATCTGACCGATGCGGATCGCACGGAAGACTCTTTGCTGAATGCCGAAGTGGAAGAGCTGAAGCGGAATCTAGCACGGAAGAACCACGAGCTAGATAAGTTTCGTCAGAGGTCACAAAGGGAACGAGAAGAAATAAAAAAGCTAGCAGAAATTGCAATCGAGCAGCTGCGTCTGGATGAAAAAGATAATGCTACTGATCGACATACAGAGGCTTCATCATCTGTTGATCAGGAGAGAATAGGCGCATGGGTGAGAGATCAAGTACAAGCCACAACAGGCAATACCGCAAGTGGTGAAAACGTTATCCAGCAACGCAACCGTGTGACTGATCCTCCGACAGCACCATCGGGACTACCGACTGATGACGAAAGAACAGTCGCACAACTCCCTCCAGTGAACGTCTCAACTGATAAAGATGAAAAAATTATCCATCTAATGCGAATGCAAATGGACTTGATGCAGAAGCAAATATTGGATATGGGCCTTATGTATGATCGTAGGCTACCTTCATTCGACGGCCATCCAGGGGACTGGATAGGATTCATCGATACTCTAAATCGTAGTACTGCTAAATACCACATCATTGACGAAGAAAATATGATGCGTCTCCGTGATGCGTTGAAGGGCGAAGCACTTCGTATAGTGGCGCATTTGATGGCTAATCCTGCCAACGTGAATACGATTCTTCAGGTGTTGAAAAAGAGATTTGGGAGACTAGAATACGCCATGGATTGGTGTATTGCAAAAATACGTGCTGGGAAAAAGCCTGATCTAAATAAAGTCGAGACGTTGGACGATTTTGGACGCAACGTTGAAGCGTTAGTAACCAACATACGATCATTCAATCAGTTGGACTATTTCTCCAATAGACAGTTAGTCAGCGAGCTCGTCGACAAATTACCTGGAGTCTGGAAGCAGCAATGGGGTGAATACGTCGTATCAAAGAACTACGCAGTAATAAACCTCAAAGAATTCTTCGATTGGCTCAATAGGAAAGTTGATGGCACCAGGATTTTCATGAAACCTAATATTCCTCTTGATGAACAGAAAAAAGGAGTCATCAGACGGGGGCCGGCTGTCGCCATAGTTGGAGTAGCCGAAGAGGATAAGACATCCGCACATATAGCCAAAGAATCAACGTGCATTTGTTGTAATGGAGTGAAGCATAGCCTAAACACATGCTGGACCTTCAAAAAGAAGTCGCTCAACGAGAGACGGCAATTAGCCAGAAAGGCACGTGTATGTTTCTGTTGCCTAAAATATAACCATATGGTAAAAGACTGCAAAGACCTAATGGAATGCGGCGAGAGTGGTTGTAAAGAAAAGCACCATCGTTTGCTGCACATAATGAAAAGAAAAGTCAATCTTCCGCGATATGAGCAGAGCTCTGATGAGGAACAATAGCCCGCATCGCCCAAAGAATCCATTGCCGAAGAAGTAATCTGCGTCATGTTCATCAAAGGAGCGAATGGTCCCATGGGAATTGTTCCAGTGAAGGTTCGTGGCCCCAATGGAATAGTAATCAAGACTCATGCACTATTGGATTCCGGCGCCACAGTCAGTTTTATTGAAGACAGATTGGCGTGACAACTGAACCTGAAAGGAAAAGAAGACACATGTACTGTGCAAGGAATATTTAACAGCAAAATAACTAGCAAGTATCTACCTTAGTTGATTTTGAAGTCAGAGGTACATACCGTGGTGCACCTGACTGCAAGATGACGAATGTAAAGGCGATGAAAAATCTGGGATTTCAGCCTTATAGTGTGGACATCGAGAAAAGAAGAGGTGGCCGTGTCTCAAAAGAGTTAAAATGAACAATTTACAAGACGTTGTGGTCGACTTCATAATTGGTGAGGATCAAGGTTACTTCACGATGCACCGAGAATGTGTGTTTCAAGACGAGTTCTCCCCAATAGCCAAACGAACTGTGCTCGGCTGGTACGTGTCCGGCAAGATCAGTGAAACTGACGCAGAAGATTTTATGTTCAAAGCGGCGGGAACTGACGAGTATCTCCATCAGCTTATGAAAGAACAATTCAGCGTGGAGAACTTTAGTGTGAGGATCGAACGTGGGAAATCAGTAGCAACTTCGATAGAAGACAAGCGAGCACAGCAGATCTTAGACACCATATATCGAAAAATAGATATTGGTTACGAGATTGGCCTGCTGTGGCGAAATAAAGAGGTGGTACTGCCCGAAAGCATAACTGTGGCTTTGAAGAGACTCGAAGGAATGGAGCGAAAAATGTCACGTGACCCCGAGTTCGCAGCACTTTACTCGGCTAAATTTAAAGAGTACAGTAACAAGGGCTACATCTCAGAAGTTAGTCCTGAACAGAGTTCGCCAAGAACATGATATGTCCCTCATTTTGGCGTCGTCAACCCCAACAAGCCTGGTAAACTTCGCTTGGTATTTGATGCGGCAGCTAAGAGTAATGGTTGTTGCTTAAATGATCATCTCATGAAAAGTCCCGATTTGATTCGTCCCTTGACAGAGGTTTTATGGAACTTCATACGACATCGCTTCGTCATCACGGGTGATATTGAAGACATGTTTCATCGCGTGAAAATCCATGAGGAAGATCGACCTAGTCAGCGTTTCCTTTGGAGGGATGGAAACAGCAGCCGTGAGCCAATGGAGTACCAAATGAATGTCATGATATTCGGAGCAACATCGTCTGCTGCTTCAGCCATATACGTTAAGAACAAGAATGCAGAGAGGTATAAAGATACGTACCCAGAAGCATATCGTGTCATCGTAGAAGACTTCTATGTTGACGACGTTCTAACTGATGCGAACACAATTGAAGAAACTTTCAAATTGTTCTAGGAAATAGTGTGGATAAATAAAGAAGGTAACTTTGCTGTGAAGAAATGGACGTCAAATGCTTCAAGCATTCTATCACGAATTCCCATAGTTCTGAGAACAGCTGCAGCTCATCACATCACGGAGAAGTCTCTCATCCCTACTGAACGCGTTTTGGGACTGTGGTGGATCCCAGAAGAAGATTGCTTCACATTGAAAGCCAACTTCTACAAAGTGAAACCCGAGATCATGGAGGGTCGACGACCGACCAAATGTGAAATGTGTGGACTGGTTTATGACCCAATCGGGTTTATTGGTCATTTTAAAGTAAAGAGGATGATGCTACTACAGATGACCTGGATCGAGGGCATTGGCTGGGATGATGAAATCTCGGAAGAAATCTATGAAGTCTGGAAGGACTGGTTAGCAAAAATCAACTCCATAACAGAGCTACGAATCTGCGAAGTCGAATCTGCGAAGTCGATAGAACTGCACACCTTTATGGATGCAAGTGAAGAAGGCTATGTCGCCGTAGCGTTTCTGCGGACTAGACATCAAAATTTGGTCAATGTATCATTTGCTGCTGCGAAAGTTCGAGTAGCTCCACTGAAGAAATTGACGATACCTAAGTTGGAGTTTATGGCTGCTTTATTTGGTTCAAGACTCACCACAGCAATTCAATCTGGACTACAAATAGAATTAACGGGAAGATTCCTATGGAGTGACTCGTCCACCGTACTGAGCTGGATTCTCTCAGAAACGACCCATTTAACTGCATTCGTGGCGAATCGGATTGGCGAAATTCAGGAGGCAACCAATTCAAATGAATGGAAATGGATTCCTATCGATCGCAATGTCGCAGACGAAGCAACAAGGTTAAAGATACCCATAGACTTTAGCAGCGAATCGAGGTGGCTAAACGGACCACAATTTTTGAAAGAGGATTCTCAATTCTGGCCAGTAGAACGACTGCGAGAAGACACCAAATAGTATGGATAGTATAGAAGACACACCAAAACGGGAGAACCTGGTACTAACAGTGTGGATCTATTCATCCGGCGACACTCTTCATTTCGTCGAATGGTTCGAGCAGCAGGAGTTGTAGTGGCTGCATTTAGATGGTGGCGATCTAGGGAGCAGTTGCGAACTCTGTCCCAATTCCAAGTCACGACTTTAGACCTGGAAAAAGGGGAGAAAATGCTTATTAGACGTGTACAAGCAGAAGCGTTCGCTAAGGAAAGCAAGATGCTCCAGGCAGGAGATATAAAAAAACTTAAGAAGACCAGATTATGGAATTTGTCCCCAGAACTTGATGACGATGGTATCCTGCGTATCAGGGGAAGAATTATGAAGGCAGACGTTTCCACCGATCAGAAGCGACCCATTATATTTCCTCCACGACACCACTTTACAATGCTACTCATTCAGCATGAAAACTGCAGTCATCAAGGTCAAGAGACTGTATTAAATAATCTACGACAGCGATTCTGGATCATAAATGGATGCAATGCCGTTAAGAAAAGTTGTTTTCGCTGCAGAGTATGTCGGCTAGACAAAATACAGCCTATAATTCCCGAGATGGGATTACTACCCCATTATCGCCTAGCAGCTCGACAACATCCATTTACATTCACTGGGGTGGACTATTTTGGACCAATGGAAGTCATCGTTGGAAGACATCGTGAAATACGCTGGGGAGTTTTATTTACGTGCATGGTGACTAGAGCAGTTCATCTTGAAGTCGCGCACGGACTAAGCACTGATGACTTCATGCTGGTTTTCTCACGTTTTGTCAACTGCCGAGGCAGACCACGGCATATATATTCGGATAATGGCACCAATTTCGTTGGAGCAGCGAGGGAGCTTAAAGAACACCTCAAGACTGTAGACTTTATCAAGATTGGCTCTAGTAAGAAGTTTACAGGTGTTAACTGGAGCTACATTCCTCCAGCAGCACCTCACATGGGAGGAAGCTGGGAAAGGCTCTTGAGATCAGCTAAAAAAGCACTTCGCCATATGTTACTGGAGAGGTATCCACGAGATCAAACGTTGCTCACTGCTCTGAAAGCCGTTGAAAACATTTTGAACTCCCATCCCCTGATGTATATATCCACAGATCCAGACGATCTAGAGAGCTTGACTCCGAATCATCTCTTCCGAGGTGGGACTGACCAAGATCCAAGCATTCCAATAGTATTGGACGAGAGCGATGAATTCTCCAGGAAACAATGGAAGATTGCCCAAGCATTGGCAAATCGCTTCTGGGACCAATGGAGCAAAGAGTTTCTACCTGAACTGATTCGTCGACAAAAATGGCACCGGAGTGACGATATCATCACAGTCGGAGACTTAGTTATCATCGTATATGATCAGAAACCACGGAACTTCTGGACTAGAGCAGTAGTCACTGCTGCATTCTCAGGTGATGACGGTCAAGTTCGAGTCGTTGAGGCTTCTACGAGAGATTTATTAACGAAGAGAGTCACCACGTATCGTCGTCCAGAGATTAGGACGTATTCCGAGAGAAATCCATTGGGACAGGAATGTAACGACGTATCACATGAATTTTTTATTATGACTCTCTAATTTCTGAATTTCGCTAGAGGCATTCCGTCGCCTGCTGGGCTTTCACTGAAACACAACTTCTGTGAAGATAAGCAACATCAGGCACGGCTAGTCAGTGGATGGGTGACCATCTGCGATTCACAATCTTCCCCCCCCCCCCCCCGGCTGCTGTGACCATCATACAGCAGTCGTTAATCCAGGTTCACCCAGGGACCCAATTCGTCGGCTTCTAGCCATACAGGCCCTGGATGGACGTATTGGATTATCAGTACTAATAAATAAATAAATAAATAAATGAATAAAAATAACTTAAAATTATTGCCTTAATTTAATTAATAGTTTATTATTCATGGAATTTTGTTAACGTATTAATTGTGTATTTAACAATGTTAAAAGTTACAGACGATCGCTACTTGAATTGTTCATTGTTGTTTGGCAATTTTGTCGCTTGGCTGCGTTGGGTTGTTGGCGAGTAAGTTGCCTAGCAACGGGCAGTTGTTGATGTTAGTTTTTTTTGCCGTTATGTTGTGGTAGCGATCGTCTGCTAAAGTTTAGCTCTTTATTTTACGTTTGCCCTTTGTTAACAGCAGTATACATTCAATATCTATTAATAAAGTATACTCAGTTCAATCTTTATATGCACTGGACAATTTATTTCCATTTCACTTGGCCATCGTGGAGGTTTTGCATGAAAGTCGCCACTTATTTCGAAATATAAACTGGTCCTTTAGATTCCGGTATATACTTGGTCCTTTGTAGACACTTCAAGGGATTATCCCAACTTAAATTTATCTTTCGAGCCGGATCGTCCCTACACTAAGATATTTCATTTAATGTATCAAACTACTTGGAATGATGTCTCATGAATAAATATAATGTAAAATTAATGCTAGTCGAAATTTTTTCCAAATAACCTGGTTTAGTAGAACTGTTGTGGTTCATTAGAACTTTCAATGCTAAAATATGGCATGTAATATATCAAAGCACATAGAATGATGTGTTAAGAATGAATATGACGTTCAATTAATGATAGTCAAAATTGTTCCGAAGTAATCTGGACTAGTAGAACCGTTGTGGTTCACTGGAAATTTCAATGCTAAAATATTTCATTTAATATATCAAATTACTTGGAATGATGTGTCATAAATGAATATAACATAAAATTAATGATAGTCAAATTTGGTTTCAAGGAACCTGGTTTAGTGGAACTATTATGGTTCATGGGAACTTTCAATGCTAAAATATGGCATTTAATATACGAGGGTTGGGGCATAAGTCATGGCAACTATGAGAATTCAAGCATGGGTGGAAAATGTGAAATATACAGATGAAAGACCAAGGAATGGACGAGGTGTACGGACATTTAACAACACGTCAACACTTTGCTTCTCATGTTTATTAAGGTAGTTGACAACATTACAGGTTTCATGTTCTGGAATCATGAAGCCTGTAATGTTTTATGCGTTTCATGCTTCTGAAAAATTTATTCTGGAACATGGTTACAGATTTCATTTTCCAGAATAAATAATACAAATCAAAATAGAGAACGGCTGTTTTGATATACGAGGGTTGTTCAACTCGGGTTACATCCACCTTGCACGGTGGTTGACTGAGAACTGATTTACCATTGCTCTCTGCGCAACATCAGGAACTCACGGAGCCATATAATGTTGTGGAAACATACTAGCAGTCACAGCTTCCTTGAGACATCTGACATTTTATGATACCATCTCTTAGCTCTGAGAAAAAAAAAATAGTTGCCATGACATATGCCCCAACTTGGAATGATGTGTCATGAATGAATATAACGGAAAATTTTTGATAGTCGAAATTGGTTTCAAGTAACCTGGTTAAGTGGAACCACAATGTTTCATTGTAACTTTTAATGCTGAAAAAGGCATGTAATATATCAATCCACTTGGAATGATGTGTCATGAATGAATATTACGTAATATTAATGATAGTCAAAATTAGTTTCAAGGAACCTGGTTTAGTGGCACCATTATGGATCATTGCAACTTTCATTGCTAAAATATGGCATGCAGTATATCAAATGTCTTGAAATAATGTGTCATGAATGACTATAACGTAAAATTAATGATAGTCGAAATCGGTTTCAAAGAACCTGGTTTAGTGTAAACATCATATATTATTGGATTTTTCAATGCTAATATATATTACATGGAATATATCAAACACTTGGAATGATGTGTCATGAATGATTATAACGTAAAATAAATGATAGTCGAAATTGGTTTCAAGGAACTATATTTAGTGGAACCGTTATGGATCATTGGAATTTTCAATGCTAAAATATGGCATGTAATATATCAAAAGACTTGAATTGATAATTCATGATTTTATATAAAGTAAATTATTGATATTCGAAATTAGTACAAAGGCACTTGGTTTTGTGGCATCATTATGGTTCATTGGAACTTTCATTGCTAAAATATTTCGTGTTATGTATCAAACTACTTGGAATAATGTGTCATGAATGACTTTTTTTTTGATCGATTAAAAGTAACGTCTTTTTTTTAAACAATACATTAAAATGTTTAATAAAATTTTATATTTGAAGAATGTAGTTTTAATCCTTTTTTAAAAAATTTCAAATGTAATAATTTCGTATTTGAAAATAGCCAAAATTTAGGGAGAAATCTTTTCTAAATAAAGCAAAAAAAATATTTTAATATCTCTATTTGTTTTTTTTAACGATTTTTTATATAACTGAATGTGGAATATTTTTACTTTTTTTTTGAATATCAACGTAATTTGTTGTTAAATGGGTCACATATGCCTGACAATAGCCAGAAAATCACATTAATAGGATTTTAATCTCTGTCTTTGATAAAGCATAGATGTGGCCTTATCTAACTTCCTCATATTCTAAGAAGGGAACAATCTCTAATGACGTCATCAAGAAACGATCCCGATAGCAATGTTTTTAATTTTTGTGAAATAACTTATGAATAAAATGTAATTTACGAAAAAAAAAATTTAAAACATAAATAAAAGGTATCATTTTAATATAATTCAATCACTAAATGGTTCAATTATGCCCTGGAATTTTTTAATAAATTCGTAATTTTAGATGTTGCTAAGTTTCTCCATACACAAGCTTTCTAAAATTTCGAATATTATTGATTATTAATAAATTTGGGGTATATAATTTATTTGTAGTTACTTATAAAGCTTTCAAGAATTCAACAAAAGCAGTTTGAAGTTTTTATCGATAATAGAAAATTTCTTATAAGCATTTTTTTTAGTCATGATTTCAGCCCCCCCCCCCCCCCACCTTTGAAAACACCTGTGGAAAATCATTTTTTTATTATATTTTCTGATTTAATTTTAAAATTTGAAGGGATATACTAGTAGTAATGTGCATCTGAAAAAAAAAATTAGAAATTTATCTGTACTAGAATTTCAGTTATATGCATTTAAATTTTGTTATGTCAGTTCCATATAACACACAATAAAATTTAAATGAGTAATTGAAACATTACCAACCCATTGTTCAAAGAACCCCACCCTCATTAAGGGTAATTAAAACATTAACAACTCATTATTCTTAAAGTTCACACATAATGTTAGCAGTCAGATGGACAAAAATTTAACTCATCTTCAGTCATATGTGTGACCACACCCAAGGGCAGCATCCCGTCGATGTTTATGGTAGCACCTTTGATATTCTGGGAGAACATCCCCTTCACATTCCATTCAAGCAAGAACAAGTGCTTTACTACTTGAATTGAATTCTTCTAGGCAATATCTACCTGTTCGGTGTTGTGGGGGTGGCAAGTTTTAGAACTATGGCAACATATATCATGTGATATGTAATTCGGTCAGAAATAGTCGGATACTGATTGAGCACTGCGTCAGCCGGTGGACATACGAAACGCAGATCAAACATCATTCTTTTAATAAAAGACGTATCATCATGCCTTACCAACACTTCTCTGCAGCATTACATCATCTCATCATGCCTGAAGACTTAACCATTAATGCCTTGTACCAAACTCTGAGTGCAACAGACATCCTAGAAATCCAAAATCGCATTTGAAAATGCCATGATATCCATTGCTTGGTTAACAAACATTGGCAACTTAATGTAAACATTCACTTTAGAATGTAATCGTTAAATTTTATTTTAATTTCTGTAAAACTTTAAATAAAATACGTTTAAATGTGAGAATTCCTGTGTATGTGTAATTTATTTAATTGGTATTCAAACTCGAGAGGTGGCGCGCAGTCTTAGAGACTGCATCACTACATTTTCCTTAATATATTCTTATGAATTTCAAAATAACAAATCACCAATTCTGTATTCTTCCATTCTGGACCCTTCTAGAAGTCAGTATGTAAAAATCCATGATTGCGCTACCAACTTCTTTACTATAATAAACTGACTTAAAAGTCATTTATTTTCTCCTTTTTTTAACTTTTTATAACATATTCACCAGTTAATTTCCAGTGTGTTTTTGTTTATTAATACTTTCCTACTTAGAAACTTTTATTTGAAAACAAATATTTGGAAAATTGCAATATGCAAAGAATGCAAGAATACTATTGGTGTTTCTAAATTTCAAGAGCAATAAACTTTTCTATAAATATAATTTCATATATATTTAACCCTTGCTTGTACAGGTTTTGAAAAATATAATTTTAATATCGGGAAACATTATTTCTTAAATTTTGTAATAAAACTACGCATATTTTATCCTCTGAGATATGATTGCTATTATTCATTTTCATACGAGGATTGGGGCAAAATTCATGGCAACTATCTTTTTTCTTGAAGATACCAGTCCGGTTGGAAAATGTGACATATACAGACGAAAGGACAAGGTGTTAACTACATGTGTGGACAATGAATAGCACTGAAGTATCGTAACACACTAATTTATTACGGTAGTATACAGGGCAATAGGGCCTTCACGGTTGTTCATCACTGGTTGACACACGTCCTTGCTGAAACTTTCCTACCTACCGTGCTACTATACGGTATGGTAGGGCATTATTCCCAAGGGCTTCCACTAATTCACTGGGACATTCCATCGCATTTCTCCCTCGGAGAACGGCTATTTTGATGTAAGTGCGCTGCTCAACACGGGTTACTTCCATTTCGCACGACACTCACCAACTGACTGATTTCACAGCCCTCGCTGCGCTACTACCAGCTATCACAGAGCCATCAGGTTAGGTTGTTTGTAACATACTATGCCTGCAGAACTTCCACACGACACATATACGTTTGTGATCCGTTTACATATCTACAAGAAAAAAAGTAGTTGCCATGACTTATGCCCCAACCCTCGTATGTTTTCATTTATGTAGGAAAGTATGTATGTAAGAAAGATAAAAATAGTGCAATTTATTAATTTTCAACTATTTTAATTTTATAAATGCCTTTTTTGATGAAAAAAAAAAGGTTTTTAAATTTGTTTTAGAAACTGCGTTTTTTTAGATAATGTTGAAAAGCATTTTGAGATTTTCCATTATTAATAAGGTAAATTAAGTGATAGACAAAAAATGCTTCATGAATTTCATTTTTGAACATTAAAAAAAAGTAGGTTCAAAATTTGGTCTCACAGATCGCGCGCCACCATCCGTGTTACAAACACCCGCGCCACCTGTGGAGTGTTAAAGGAAAAGGCAAACAAACACAAATTCATTCTGTCAAAAAATTTACTTGAAAAAAAAAATACAAAAATTGACAAAACAAATAATTAGACTGCTTAAACAAAGTAATTCATATGTGGACTACATTAGTTCCGCTTGTACTTTGACAATAAATAATTTCGAGCTTAGTACAATCATGTCCTTCAAGGGCTAAGTTTAATGCTCAGGCTAATTCCAACCATCTCTCCTTGTCGTGAAGGCTAGTAACACACTTCGGCAAACACGGGTCTGCGGACCGAGTGTCTACCGGGATAAGCGAACTGCCCACTGGAGCCAACGATCTCCTAGGAGAGCAGAGGAGTTCCGATTGATAGGGCTCCCAGTTACCCATGTGCTTGGAAACGGGCCTAAAGGCATAGAGCTCAATAGCTAATGGCATGTAGATGAAGAATGGCATCACGTTTACCTTCCCAAGAACAATCAGCATGCAATTAAAACAACAAAATCTGTCCCCAACTCTCCATCAGAGGTTGAATGCTCATGGAGTTATAATCTGCGGAATGAATTGGGAGAACTGTACCGTTGCGATTTGGAACGTTCGGACTTTCTTCCAACCTGTAAAATTAGATAATGTTATACACGAAGTGGAACGAATGATGATTACTTTTTGGGGTTGGCTGAGACGTGATGGACCAGCCATAATAAGATCAATTATAATGAACATAGACTCCTCTTGGCTGGTGTTGATGTGGACGAAAGAGGCGATGCAATTATTTTAACTAAAGTCGCAACCAACGGGCTTTTCGCGTATTTTGGACCGAATTATTACGTCACGATTAAAGTATAAAACATTTGCAATTAAAGTATAGTACAAGTGTATGCCCCGACCACAGAAGCTCTAGATTCCGAAATAGAGAAATTTTATACAAGATTAAAAACATGTGTCAAAGGACATAAAAACGACAAGATAAATATTGAATGGGAAATTTTAATGCTAAGATCGGAGAGGGAGGTGATGGACCATTTGGATTAGGCGTACGGAATGAGCAGGGTGACCGATTGGTTGACTGTTGTGTTGAAAACCGACTTACAGTCACCAGTATGTGGTACCAGCAACACTCGAGACGACTTTATACATAGATATCTCCAGCTGATATAGAGAGAAATATGGTAACAAGCCGGATTGATTAAAGCGTACTGTTAAATGCACAAAAACATTCCCCTGGAGCTGAATACGGTTCTGATCACAAGCCTGTTGTCGCCTTTTTGGAAGTGAAGCCTAATCGTGTAAAAACAACACAATGACTGGCTAAAACTTAATGTAGTGGCTAACTGCCGACCCCAGGAAAGTTGTGACGTTCTCTGTAGAGTTAAATAAATGTTTAGAGTACAAAGCAGATATGGAAAATAAAGATATTGATTGTTCCTGGGCGCAGTGAAAGCTGCGCTTACTAACACAGCGAATACTGTGCTTGACATGGATGGACAAACGACGAATTGTTAAATATGACAATAGTCAGTATGCACGAATTCATAGAATGATTAAGCAGAAGATTATGACTGCTAAATTCAACTGGCTCAAACGCCAGTGCCAAGAGATGGAATTGCTGGAGAGGTCTCATAAAGACCGAATTTTACATAAGATAGGATTAAAAGAAATGTACACTCACAGCAATATGCGGTTAATATGACCTGCTTGCGAGAGTCCTATGATTCTTCCAATACGACCCAGTTAAGAGAGTCATTGGACACATATGTCAGTAAGAGTTGTTGACCCGAATTCCCGAGTCGCCATTTTCGGGTCAATTGACTCGACTGTACAAGACTTAGACACATTAATGGAATGTTTACTATACGCGTATATACCTATTTATACATTTTTATATAAATACTTTATTTATATTTTATATAAATATATACATTTTCATAGCTACTTATATATTTATATAGTCATATTTACACAAATTTACACACGGGTGTACACTTATTTACACAAGTTTATACTTTCGAACACATCTGCATAAATTATTTGCACAACTTTACACACATATAAACACATACGTACACAAATTTACACACGTGCATACACCTATTTACACAGGTTTACACATACTTACACATGTTTACGCTTATGTACACATCTGTATAGCTTATTTACACAAGTTTATACACATTTATACATATATGTGCACAAATTTACACACGTGTATACACATTATATGAGGCGTTGAGCGCAAAAGTGACCCAAGCCGAAAAAAATATGTTCTGAGAAAATCCACAGAATTCTTCCCTATTATGTATGCAAAATGGAATTTAGCGAACTAAATGTATGCAAAATGGAATTTCGCACACCAAACTATGGATGGGCCACAATGGCACTGTAAAAAGCAATCTATCAGCAAGTTATTTCCACATGTTACTCTTTTTCAACATTATTGTTGGTTGGGCCACTATTGCGCTCAACGCCTCATATAAGTTTACACACGGATATACACCTTTTCACACAGGTTTACATACGTCTTTACACCTATTTACACAAGTACACACTTTCGTATACATCTGTATAGCATATTTACACATTTATACACACGGGTACACAAATTTACACACGTGTATACTGTAGCGTGCCAATTCAGTGACACGCACAGCTACGGAAACCCCAACCCCTTTACTAGTATTCTAAACCCCAAAACTACATACCGCGCTTACAACCAAGGTGGAGGATTACTTTAATTATTGCTAAGAAGGATCAAAAAATTAGCTTATTTAGGTTCTTAATTCTTTTTTAAATCTTCATTAATCTAAAATGAAGTCTGTGACTAAATCAAAAAAGAAGAGAATTAATTCCAAGCGAATTTGTTGCTTTTATTTTTTTTATTTTTTTTTTTTGAGTCAGAAAAAAATATATTTAAACAATGGATACATAATTAATTAGAAAGACACTGTTGAGTTACATAAGACGAGTTTCCTTTTTTTGTTGAGGATAAAATTACAAAGATCCTGACGATGGCCGAATTAGTATCGCAAGAGGAGTGGAACAATGGATAAAGTCCAGTACGAAGTATTTCACTAAGTTGGATGGTCGAGTAAATAGTCCAAAAAAAAAATCGAACAAACGCTTGGAACTAAAAAAAAAATTAAAATAAAATAAACAAGAACGGAAAATTGGTTAAAATTCCGTAAATTACAGGATACTTACCTCGTCACGCACAAATAAGACTAAAGATAACAGGGACACTGAAACATTACTACACTAAACAAAAAGGAACGTAGGGAAGGGAAACAACGTCAAAGGACACACAGGTAACTTTTCAGCAGCAACGAGGAAGAAATCCGTTAAAATCCTAGAAGTAAGGGTTAAAGAAAAAGTCAGAATAAAAATACAACAGGAAGTTTCTCAGTTTCAACAAAAAAATCAAAGGAAAATAAAAAAAAGGCACATAAGATTAAAAAGAAAATACATCAAACTTAAAAATTGCCGAGACGAGAGGAAGTCCAAAAAGCACAAAAAGCATCGAAAATCAAAAGTTATTTTTTGTTTAAAAAAAAATAAATGTTTAAGTCCAAAGGCCAGTCCAATTATTTCTTAAGGTGCTTTATATGAAAAAATGTTTGACTCACGTTGATAGTCAAAGGGGAACCAGAGGGTAAAAGAAAAATGGCGATGGACTTCACAGACGGTTGTTCCATTAAGCATCCAAATTACGTTGGTCCAAATTTTGAATTTCATAAACCAAAAGGAAAAAAAATCTTACTTTTTCGCAAATTCTTCATCGAAAGCGAAACAAGTTTCTCTGGCGGACTGGCATCATCAAGGCAAATATCTTGTCGTATCTTCGAATGAGTTACATGACGTTGGCGAACACCATGGTTGATTAGCGGCCAACATCTCTAACAAATAAAATGGACATCGCTTGGCTTTTGATTCCTTAACGAGTCAGCGAGACGGAAAATTCGAACGTGAAATAATCATGGCATCATGGAGGTCGCAATAGACCTTAATAAAACTTGAAGAGCAAAGTCCTATCCCGACTACGACTCACGCATTACATATCGAGAATATGGCCGATACATGTTTCGGACCAATTCCTACTACAACCAAAGAAGGAGAAGACTAATAAATGCGGACGAGCTTGTCCGCTGTTGTTGTCTCCATCGAACCAAACTAGAAAACTGCCAAAGCCACGAAAAAACTAAAAAAAGAAACCCAAAAAGTTAACAATTTTTTTAACGCACGCGTATGAAACGCTCGAGATGGCACGACATTACGAACGCCACGCGGTAAATTAAAAACAATGTTCAAACAAAAAAATTTTTTTAAATGCCTGACTCCACGAGCAAAGAAAAATTTGAGGAAAATTATTGTTAACCAAGAATGAGTTAATTTAAACTACCCATTCTTGGTAATTGTTAGAATCTAGAAAATCTTATCAAACAAATGGTACTTTATTTTCAGAAAAATTCATTTACGTATTGTTTCAACCACATTTCGAGTGAACAAACTAAGACCAAAAAAAAATATCTTTTTCGGAATTATATCTGAATAAGCCCATCATAATTGTTTCTCACCTGGTACCCAAATTCAATCTTGCAACCTTTTATCTAGGCCATTAAAAAAAAAACACCTATCGGCTTTTGGTGTGTTCAGGGATATCTCCTTATCAAACGGAAGTAAATTTCCAAATTATCTAGCTTCGGGAAAAAGAAAAAACGTATATAAGACTTCAAGGGGAAGTTATTTTCACACCCTCAATATAAGTCTTAACTATTTGGGTAACTGCCTCCAAGCAAATATTCCCGTTTAAATCGCGTCTGGCCAGACTTAAATATTTTAGTGTTTTTTTTTAAACTCCCTTCTATTGGAAGTCCAGGCAGTACCGATTCTTTACTAAACGCTTCAGAGAGCGTCGAGTGAACCCTTTCATTCGTGTTACACAGGAGGGGGCCACATTAACCTCCCAAAAAGATACGAAGCCAAATTGGAACCTTCCATTAATTAGGAGAAGGAAAAAAGGTACAGAAAAGCACAGACCGTCGATTTATTTGTCAAAGATAAAAACCACACCTCTAATAAGAGCATGGGTTGGAGCTGAAAGATTACGGTCGCGTAAATAGACATACCAGAGGGCCGATTTACTAGATTGGTTAACAAAACTTTGCGATCGGCCCAAAAGAGCTATAAAATAAGCAAAAAAACGGTCTTCGTTTTTCAAGCCACGAAAAGGCACGTTACATTCCTCCCCTTGTTAGAAAAAGAAAAAAAATTCGGGGTTACGCGAATTTCTTTTTCTCATAAACATTCTCCAAGAGAATTGTTAGTTAAATGTTTAAAAAAGAATTATTATATTTTTGTACAAAGGAGATAATTGGACGAGAAGAAAAATTCAACTTCAAGGTATCTTGTTGTTTGCGACGAAATGTTTTACGTTACCGATTGCTATCTGCCACCCTCTGAAATCATTTCCGGAAGTAATCTGTACTTTTAAGGTGTTTGCGTCCAAAAGTTTTAAGACTGAAAATGGACCTTGATATAAGGGTTCTAGGGATCCTTTAGTTTTCATTGATGGTGGGCACACCGTTGTTTTTATTAAAACTAGATCTCCCGTTGAATAAAAGTGTTTATCACTTTTCAATTTATTTTTTCTGTATGCTTTATAGCGGTTTACATACGCTTCCCTAATATCGGCTTCATGCTGTTCTTTCGCAATGTTTTGATGTTCAGTATTCCATCTATCAATTTTAGCTATCAAACGTTCTGGTGTAAACTTGGTTTTTTCATGAGGTAGGGTGCGTAGCGTGAATAAGCATCTTTCGAGATGATCATCCCAAGAAGTATCCGGATAGTCCAGAAGACATAGCCCAAGCTTCTCTTTCAGCGAACGTACAAAGCGTTCTGTTGGGTTTGTTTGCGGGGTATATGGTAAACTGTAAATGGGTAGTATACGATGTTTTTGATAGAATTGATTTATTTTTATGCCATTGAAATAGGTCGCATTATCTTGTAAAGTTCTCTTCGGAGGGCCGAATTTCGATATTGTCTCTTGTAGTAAACGTTTGTCTGACTTAGTTTTTTTACAGGTAAAACCTCCATCCATCCCGTGAAAGCATCAACCAAGATTAATAAAAAACGGTATCCCCTAGAAGAGCACATGAATGGGCCAGCTGCATCCAACGTCCAAAGATCATTAGGGCTTGTGAGGTGACATCTTAAGATATGGCCTGCCTTGCGTACATTGAGCGCTTTGCATTTTTGGCAACTCACGCAATTTTTAATTAAATGACTTACGTCTTTTTTCATGTTTGGCCACCAATACAACCGTTTTAACACTTAAAGCGTTTTTTTTATCCCCGGATGAACCAGAGGTCCTTGCCGGTGCCAATATGCAACTAATTCATTTCGTAGTCCTACCGGTACTACTATGGGCTCATTTGCCTTTTTACGACATAAAATTCCATTATTAACTACCCAAGCGTTACTATGAGCGTTCTTCACTAGTCGTTTTTTTATCGCATTACACCATAAATCTTTTGATTGTTCAACCTCCCAGTCATTGCCGGTTTTTTTAGGAATAGCCATAAGACATCTCGATAGGGCGTCAGGTACATGATTCAACTTCCCTAATTTGTGTTTAATGATGAAACTGAAACATTGGAGTTTTAACGCCCATCTAGTGACACGGCTATTCTGGTCTTTAAATTGATGTAGCCAAGTTAGAGCTTGGGCGTCACAATACACTATGAAATCTGTCCCCTCTAAATAAGGGCGAAAGTGTTGAATGGTAGACAGTAGCGCCAAACACTCCCATTCTAGGGCGGTATAACGTGACTCACGGTCGTTTAAGGCGCGACTGTAGTACCCGATTACGTAAGGTTGCCCTTTAATCCGTTGAACTAACATGCCCGAGACAGCTTGTTGGCTAGCGTCAGTGTGAACTTCGAAGGGTAAATTGAAGTCTGGTTGTCTCAAAATAGGAGGGCTGGTTAGTCCCCTTTTGATTTCTAGGAATGCTTCCTGACAGGCCAAATCCCACTTCCATGGTTGATTTTTATGTGTAAGTTGACGTAATGGTTGATTTATTCTACTTAATTCGGGTAGGAAATCCTTATAAAACTGTATCATTCCAATGAACCTCTTAACCTGTCTAGAATTTTTCGGTATCGGAAAAGACAACATAGGTTCCAGATTTTTGGTTGTGGTATGTAGACCTTCTTGGTCAACTCGGAAGCCCAAAAACTCAACACACGTTACGGCAAACCTGGATTTTGAAAAGTTGACCTTAAGATTACAATTAGTCAAACACGTCAACACTCGGTTCAAAATATGTAAATGTGATGATAAATCTGGAGTTCCCTATAGTGGAAACTCCAGGGTTCTATAGAGGGTTCTAATACGGTATCCATGATAGACTGGAAGACCTGAGCACCGTTTTTGATACCAAAAGGTATTACATTAAAACAAAAAGTTCCTAAACCTGGGACCATAAAAGCTGTTTTCTCCTGTGAGATAGGATCTAAAGCGACTTGCCAATAAGCTGCTTTCAGATCAAGAACTGAAAATATCTTGGCATGATGCAGTTTTCTGATGATTTGTTCTGTGGGCAAAGGGAAATATGTCATGGGTTCGGTTAATTTATTTAAAGGTCTGGCATCTAGTATGAACCTATACTCTTGGCCTCCCTTTTTCTCAATAAGGAAATAGGGTAGCGACCAAGCTGACTCAGTGCGTCGAATAACACCCGATTTTTCCATTTCTCTTACTAATTCGCGAAGAATTGGCAATTTAGCATGGGGTTGGGGGTAAGGTCTTACCTTGACCGGTTTTTGATCACCCGTTTTGATGGTGTGTTGATACCCTGGATATCTTTCCCTTATCCGCTCCATATCCTTTTTGAATCTCGTAATCATTTCATTCAATAATTTTTCTATTGCCAGCTTTTCCGTTCCGTTTTGGGAGGGAATCCAAGTTAAAGGATCTGGTAAATGAAGGGTTAAACAAGCGTTTATTTTGCGAAGACTATCAACTCCTAGCAAACCGTTGCATGGTAACTCTGATGTTAACCACATATCGATGGAGATGTCGCCACAAATTTTGTCGTTTACTTTGTGGGTTATGATAGTTACGAACTCATTCAATTTCATTTCTTGGCCGTTGACGGTTTTAATGACTTTAGGCACCTCTGCTACCGTTTTTTCTAACAGCCACTTTTTAGCAATTTCTTCTTTCAGTAAAGTCACATTGGATCCAGAGTCTACGAGGACGCGTAATATTCTGCCCTCGACATCTAGATCAAGTTGCCAAAACGCTTTCGCTGGCAAACGCAATTGTATATTGATTCCTTCACCGAATGCCAAATCGTCTCCCTCTCTTGATCTTTGCGTCGTACACAGCGTGTTCTCTCCAAGGGGAACCTTTTCGTAGATAGGCTGATCAGCTGGGCAACCCATCGAGCATAACGTGTCTAAACCTGGGTAGAATGGAACCCCAGAATGGGTTTTCGCCTCATGCACTTCTTTAGGTTTTCCAGGGTTCTTTTTCAAAATAACTTTAGGTACGAATTCCTCTTCCTTTATGCCCCTAGGAACGGCCATCAATTTGGTTTTTTCTTTAAACATAGTGTTTTCTGTGAAATTTGCTTCTTGTAATATGGACTTCAAACTTTTGTCTTTTAAAGATAACAGGTTCTTCCTTACGGGAGGTAGCGAGTTCTCAATGGCGAGCTCTAGTAAATGTTCATGTGACAATAAGTTGTTTAACATGATATTTTGTTCATAAAGTTTGCCCCAGTACGTAAGAAAAGGTTCTCTATATTTTTGCGATACATTGTAAAATCGTTCTTTTCTTTGTGTCTCTTCTCTCGAGTTCCCTAACATTCGCAACAATTTGTCACGAAGAATACGCCAAGTTGGGGTCTCCTTGCATATCAGGCACATCCAATATTGTAGCCTTGATTCGGTGAGAGTGGGCCAAATCCGTAAGATTTCGTCCTCTGTTATCTCAGTAACTCTCATTTGTTTCTCAACTTGCCCTACATATTCATGTATGTTCATGCCTAAGCGATAAGTAGGAACCCCAAGGCGAAGACGTAGTTTATCCATCTCAGAGTTTTGAAAAAAAAAAACTAAGTTAGTATTGAATAAATAAGTTTCTCTAAGAGGACCAAGAGCAAAATTCAACGGGGCGTGACTATGACAAGAAGAAAACTGAATAGATAAAAGAAAAGAAAATCCATAATTAGTAAAGCTCTGCTAAGAGGCGCGACTAATACTAATTAAAAGCAGGAGAATTGAAAAGAAACAAATATTTTGACGAAGAGGTCTATATAAAAGGGAAAAATTCTTAGAGTTAATAGCAAACTCACCTTAAAAGAAAAATCTTCAAAGGGCAAATTCTATTCACTAATTCAAAATCTGTTGTACGGATTGGACGTGTAATTTTCGCTCTCTGTATTCTCTACATCTCAGCCTAGAATTATTCGTTATACTTCCATAATTTTACATACACGAAGTCACTAAGTATCTGAGATCCGTTTCCCTCTTATCAACTTCCACTGGGGTAAGCGAACTATCTACATTTCCATCATTCTGATTATTCACGATTTCAAAATTTTTTACCGTTAATCATCTCGGCTTCCGCAATAATAGTCTTCCTAAACAATAACATCAATAATGATACTAGCTTGAATCTTTATTGTTACAGCGGATGTCGGCAAGATCTTGTGATTAAACTTTTTATAATTCAATCCTAAATTCCACTGACATACCTTAATCAATTCATATAGTGGATAAGAAGCATTTACAATTTAAAAAAAAATGCCTAGTGATAGAGGTAAGCCTTCAACCCGTTCCCATAAGGGCTCATCCAATGATTCCCCTGGCGAATATTCAGAACCGTTGATACCAACATCATTAATTGAAGCATCTTTAATGGACCTATTGCAGTCATCCCACTTCCAAAAAATATTCATTGAGATGTTCACTGATACATTAACTGAAATAATTAATCAACGCATCCAACCATTAATCAATGAATCAATCGGACGACTTTCAAATTTCGAAGAAAAATTAAATTTACTCCAAAAAAAACTTAATTCTTTACAAGGCGAAATTTCACAAAAATCAGACGAACTAGAGCAATATTCAAGACGTAACAACCTTAGAATATTAGGAGTTCATGAGACAAAAGATGAAGATCTCCGAACAACAATAACTAACTTATGCGCTGAAAAACTTCATCTAGAATTGCAAAACAGTGATATCTCCATTGTCCATCGTATTGGCAACCACCGACCTGAAAATCCTCGGCCGATCATATGTCAACTTATCTCCCGTGACAAACGTAATATCCTACTAAAAAACCGATATAAATTAAAAGGAACGAAGATCCTCTTCGTGGAAGATCTAACCAAAGCACGTCTTCACCTATTTCAGGAAGCCAGAAGACTTCTTGGTCCCAGGAAGGTTTGGACTTATAATGGCCGAATTGTCACGAAAGACCACGATGATAGAAATACTACTATCACTAACATCAATGAACTAAATACATTTGCTAAATCAAATCAAACATTGAAAAATACTTAACTTAATAATAGCTTCTATTATTTTCTTGTCACACCGTTGTACTCTAACACTTTGATTTTTAATTTAATTTTTTCATATTAATCTAACTTTAACTTATTTATTTTTGATATTAATTTTTCTTGTACTACTTTGTTATTGTTATTTTTTTCTTTCTTCCCTCCGTTCTCTAATAGTTAGGCCCCCCTTTATTCCGCTTCTATTTTTCGTTTTTTACTTTCTGATCAATTTTTAATTATTTCCAATATGACCTTCCACCTCCCTGGTACAATATCTCTTCATACTTTTTCTGAGGCCATATTAGACAAGAATTCCTTTTCTATACTTTGTCTAAATATTCGCAGCGTACGTGCTAACTTTGATGAATTTCTACTCTCACTCACTGCCTACCCTGCCGTCTTAAGTTTAATTGAAACCTGGACTGCTACAACTTCTGATATCCCTCATCTATCAGGATATAATAATTATTTTATCTCAAGAAAAACACGTAGAGGTGGAGGAATCTGTTGTTTTATTAGCAATGAATTTCCAGTTGAGGTTATTGAAGAAGGTACCTGTGTCAATGATGACTACGAATTTCTTACCTTGTTAGTAAACAATACATTCTTTATTATTAATATATATCGTCCTCCAAATTCTAATTTCAGTAATTTCCTAATCTATATTGAATCTCTTTTGGACTCGTTACGTCTTGCTTCTAAAAAATGTATTATTTTAGGTGATTTTAATACCGAATTTCTTTCCCCTTTACTCAGAAATACTACTGAACTATTGTGTCTATTAAATAGCTTTGGACTTTCACCTACAATATCCTCTCCTACACATTACTCTATTAGTAGCAATTCCTTTAGTCTAATTGATCAAATCTTTACTAATATTACGGATATCACCCAAAGCGGAACAATTGACTTATTAATTTCTGATCACCTCCCCTTATTTCTTATTTATCCAATAAGTAAGAGGTGGTCTACTACCCAAAAATTTACATCTAGATTATATACTTTAAACAGAACACAAATCTTTGCTTCTTATCTACAACAAACGGATTGGGACACATTATTGCTAAACGAATTCAATTCTAATTTTAACTTTGAAACATTTTTTAATCATTTCATGAGTGGCTATAATAAATATTTTCCTATAATAACCTTTATTCGGTCCTCATCTAGTCCGAAAAAACCATGGATCTCAGAAGAATTACTAAGACTGATTAATAAGAAGCGCAAGATTTATAAACAATATATCAAAAATCCTACAAATATTAAAAGAAATCATCTTAGAGCTATTACAAAACTAGTGAAAAATTCCATTAAAACTGCTAAACGAAATTATTATGCTAAGCTTTTTTCCTTAATAACCAGCCCCAAAGAGAAATGGCATCAAATTCAGAAGGCTCTATCGCTCCCAAAAAATAGAAGACTCCCTTCCTGCTTTAATAATGAATGTTCGAGTCCAAATCTTCTGTCTTTTTTGGAAGCGCTTTTTCCATGCTCCCTAGTTGAAAGAAATAATATTATCAATAATTCTATTTCATGTTCATGTCCAGAGCCTCCCAACTCTTCACGCGAATCTTTTTTTCCATCCCCAACAACTCCCAATGAAGTCTTAGCAATTATAAACAAATTCTCAAATTCTAAAACAACAGATATTTATGGTCTTCGACAAGACGTGATTATTAGTATCGCCCCTTATATATCATATCCTCTATGTGTTCTCTTTAATTTGTCTCTCTGTAAAGGAGAATTCCCAAAATTACTTAAATGCGCAAAAGTCATTCCAATTTTCAAAAAAGGAGATAGCAATGATCTTAACAATTACAGACCTATTTCTATTCTGCCTTTCTTTTCCAAAATATTTGAAAAGCTATTCTATATTCGCTTAAGTAATTTCATTCATTCTCATGATTTCATATCTCATGTACAACACGGTTTTCGCCCAAATAAAAACATCTCCACAGCTCTGTATGAAGTATCCGAATATATTAATATTCAGATGGCTCAAAAAAAAATTGTATTAACTTTGTTTCTTGATTTTAAAAAAGCATTCGATATGGTTCCCCATGCTTTATTAATTAATAAATTAAATTCATTATATGACATTAGAGGGCTACCATTGAATTGGATAGTTTCCTTTCTTTTAGATAGAAAATATTCACTTAATATCAATTCAAAATTTTCTCCAAATTTAATCAGTAATCAGGGTGTACCCCAAGGTTCCATTCTGTCGCCACTACTGTTCTCTCTCTTTATAAACGACCTCTCTTATATTACTGACAATGCACAATGCGTATTATTTGCTGATGACACAACATTTATAGCCTCAGCCGATTCCGAAGTACAAGTTGAAAATATAATGAACTCTTTGCTAATGAAAATCTATAATTGGTCATTATTAAATCATCTTCCATTAAACCTAAACAAATCATACTACATGATCTTTCATCAGCGTAATAAACTAATTGACTACAACAAAATTAAACTTTGTGTTAATAATATAATTTTATCTAGAGTCTCTTCTTATAAATATTTAGGAATTTATTTTACCCCCGATTTGTCATGGAGCCTTCATATAAAACATTTAGCTACTAAACTATCCCGTTCTTTAGGTATTATTTATAGAGTCAATCATCTTCCACGTAATATCTTACTAAATTTATATTTTACCCTAATTCATACAAATTTATGCTTTGGAATATGTTTATGGGGATCGACCACACAGAAAAATAAAAATCTTATAATTAAACTTCAAAAACGTTTTTTACGAATATTGTTAAATAGGCCCGCTTTCTCTTCCGTTAGTTCAGAATTTAAAAACTTCAACTTATTAAAATTTGATGATCTTTATTTTATTCAATTAGCTCAATTTATGTATAAGATCACACATAACATATATAATATTAGAAACCCCCCTATGTTAATCAGTCCATATCATCACTATCTCACAAGAGAAAAAAAAATAGTAATCCCATTTTATAGAGTAAATTACTTAAGAAGATCTATTTCGATTTCCGGTGCTATCTGTTGGTCAAAATTAACTGTGGAACTTCGGGAGGCACCTTCTCTTCAATTTTTTAAACGTCGTCTCCTTAAAAACATTCGTCCAGGCTTAATTACTTCTGATTTAACGTCTATTTACTCTTAATTAAAACCGATTTCACAGGCCTCTGTTTATTATACTGTTTTTATTATTATTATCATAATTCCTACTATTATTATTATTGGTTATATTGTAATGTTTTTAGTTATAACAAATTATCATTACTATTATTATTGTTGGTAATATTGTCGTTGCCGTTTAATGCAATACAAACTTTTACAAATTTATAGAATTTTAAATTATTTTATATTTTTTTATGGATGCCCCTAGACAGGCCCACTGGCCTTTTGGGCGCCTTTTTATTCTTGGATACAATATTACTTAACTTCTTATTTGATTTTTCTTTTATATTGTTATAGTAAATTTGTATTTATTGTATTTTTTCTTTTTTTCTTTTTTATTATTTTTTACTTGACAGTTTTTAAAGTATTATTTTTATTTTCTATCATTGATACTGGTTTGTTTTTACTGTCTTGTTTTTTCTATTTTTATTTCGGATTTTGTCTGTATTATTCATGCAAATTTGTATGTATTTCTTTAGTTTTGTTCCTGTAATCCACCGGGTATTTACTTGTCGGTCATTGATTCCCGGTGGTGTCTTAATTTTTTTTTCTTTAGTAAATAAATAAATAAATAAATAAATAAAGTAATACTTTTCAGAATAAATAGTTTGTAATTAAAAAATTTTCTTCGACAAACACGTATGGAATTAGAACTTCGTTGGACGAAAGCGCTATTAAAAAAAAACTACATTCGACAATGCGTTTGAGAAAAAAAAACTTCTGCAACAAATTGACTTTTGGAAAAAAAACTTCACTGTAGCGTGCCAATTCAGTGACACGCACAGCTACGGAAACCCCAACCCCTTTACTAGTATTCTAAACCCCAAAACTACATACCGCGCGTACAACCAAGGTGGAGGATTACTTTAATTATTGCTAAGAAGGATCAAAAAATTAGCTTATTTAGGTTCTTAATTCTTTTTTAAATCTTCATTAATCTAAAATGAAGTCTGTGACTAAATCAAAAAAGAAGAGAATTAATTCCAAGCGAATTTGTTGCTTTTATTTTTTTTATTTTTTTTTTTGAGTCAGAAAAAAATATATTTAAACAATGGATACATAATTAATTAGAAAGACACTGTTGAGTTACATAAGACGAGTTTCCTTTTTTTGTTGAGGATAAAATTACAAAGATCCTGACGATGGCCGAATTAGTATCGCAAGAGGAGTGGAACAATGGATAAAGTCCAGTACGAAGTATTTCACTAAGTTGGATGGTCGAGTAAATAGTCCAAAAAAAAATCGAACAAACGCTTGGAACTAAAAAAAAAATTAAAATAAAATAAACAAGAACGGAAAATTGGTTAAAATTCCGTAAATTACAGGATACTTACCTCGTCACGCACAAATAAGACTAAAGATAACAGGGACACTGAAACATTACTACACTAAACAAAAAGGAACGTAGGGAAGGGAAACAACGCCAAAGGACACACAGGTAACTTTTCAGCAGCGACGAGGAAGAAATCCGTTAAAATCCTAGAAGTAAGGGTTAAAGAAAAAGTCAGAATAAAAATACAACAGAAAGTTTCTCAGTTTCAACAAAAAAATCAAAGGAAAATAAAAAAAAGGCACATAAGATTAAAAAGAAAATACATCAAACTTAAAAATTGCCGAGACGAGAGGAAGTCCAAAAAGCACAAAAAGCATCGAAAATCAAAAGTTATTTTTTGTTTAAAAAAAAATAAATGTTTAAGTCCAAAGGCCAGTCCAATTATTTCTTAAGGTACTTTATATGAAAAAATGTTTGACTCACGTTGATAGTCACAGGGGAACCAGAGGGTAAAAGAAAAATGGCGATGGACTTCACAGACGGTTGTTCCATTAAGCATCCAAATTACGTTGGTCCAAATTTTGAATTTCATAAACCAAAAGGAAAAAAAATCTTACTTTTTCGCAAACTCTTCATCAAAAGCGAAACAAGTTTCTCTGGCGGACTGGCATCATCAAGGCAAATATCTTGTTGTATCTTCGAATGAGTTACATGACGTTGGCGAACACCATGGTTGATTAGCGGCCAACATCTCTAACAAATAAAATGGATATCGCTTGGCTTTTGATTCCTTAACGAGTCAGCGAGACGGAAAATTCGAACGTGAAATAATCATGGCATCATGGAGGTCGCAATAGACCTTAATAAAACTTGAAGAGCAAAGTCCTATCCCGACTACGACTCATGCATTACATATCGAGAATATGGCCGATACATGTTTCGGACCAATTCCTACTACAACCAAAGAAGGAGAAGACTAATAAATGCGGACGAGCTTGTCCGCTGTTGTTGTCTCCATCGAACCAAACTAGAAAACTGCCAAAGCCACGAAAAAACTAAAAAAAGAAACCCAAAAAGTTAACAATTTTTTTAACGCACGCGTATGAAACGCTCGAGATGGCACGACATTACGAACGCCACGCGGTAAATTAAAAACAAAGTTCACACAAAAAAAATTTTTTAAATGCCTGACTCCACGAGCAAAGAAAAATTTGAGGAAAATTATTGTTAACCAAGAATGAGTTAATTTAAACTACCCATTCTTGGTAATTGTTAGAATCTAGAAAATCTTATCAAACAAATGGTACTTTATTTTCAGAAAAATTCATTTACGTATTGTTTCAACCACATTTCGAGTGAACAAACTAAGACCAAAAAAAAATATCTTTTTCGGAATTATATCTGAATAAGCCCATCATAATTGTTTCTCACCTGGTACCCAAATTCAATCTTGCAACCTTTTATCTAGGCCATTAAAAAAAAAACACCTATCGGCTTTTGGTGTGTTCAGGGATATCTCCTTATCAAACGGAAGTAAATTTCCAAATTATCTAGCTTCGGGAAAAAGAAAAAACGTATATAAGACTTCAAGGGGAAGTTATTTTCACACCCTCAATATAAGTCTTAACTATTTGGGTAACTGCCTCCAAGCAAATATTCCCGTTTAAATCGCGTCTGGCCAGACTTAAATATTTTAGTGTTTTTTTTTAAACTCCCTTCTATTGGAAGTCCAGGCAGTACCGATTCTTTACTAAACGCTTCAGAGAGCGTCGAGTGAACCCTTTCATTCGTGTTACACAGGAGGGGGCCACATTAACCTCCCAAAAAGATACGAAGCCAAATTGGAACCTTCCATTAATTAGGAGAAGGAAAAAAAGGTACAGAAAAGCACAGACCGTCGATTTATTTGTCAAAGATAAAAACCACACCTCTAATAAGAGCATGGGTTGGAGCTGAAAGATTACGGTCGCGTAAATAGACATACCAGAGGGCCGATTTACTAGATTGGTTAACAAAACTTTGCGATCGGCCCAAAAGAGCTATAAAATAAGCAAAAAAACGGTCTTCGTTTTTCAAGCCACGAAAAGGCACGTTACA
>JAHWFO010093546.1:1802516-1817899 GCA_023313115.1 Rhysida immarginata
TAACTTAGATAAACAAATTCCTGGCCATAATATAACTAATGGCAAGACTTTATGTAAGATAACAAAATGATCAGACTGATGCAATTAAACTTAAAGGGGTGATAGAATTAAACTGAGTTGTAACTTGACTCTAAAATGTAATTGTCTTTCCCACTAGAATTATAGGAATAAGAATGTTCCGTTCCCCATTTAAATGAATAGAAATTGAAATAAAGAAAACATGAATAATATGAATAGAATGGCCATTGAGACATTAAATTGGAACTGGGCTTTACCGTGATCTTCTCAATCTGTCCGCTCTTGGATGGCACTCGCTCTCTGGCTCCGTCGAAACGTCTGGAGGGGGGGTGGACTCCTCTTCAGAAATGGCTGGTAGGTTTCTCTGCTAGGCTCCTTCTTCCATGAGGACATTTTTATACCATTCTGGGCTGGCTTTTCTTTCTCAAACTAACATTAACTTTTCTAACTATTAAATAGATGGAGCTGGTTCTCAGCTAGGTGGAATATACTTAAAGAATCCTCGGCATTGAGCTAACTCAAGAATTACGTGGTGTGAAACGTAATGGAAAAACTAAAATAAAATATTATTTATTATTTAATTCTTTACTATCTCTGAATCCGTTCTAAATCTTTCAAAAATGCTAAACTTACGATTCCATAAACAATCCTAACATGAATAAATTATTAATTTGCATAATTAACGTTAATAAATTCTAAATTCTAAAACTGGCTAAATACTCATTCTCGAAATCCTACATGTATGCTTATGTAAATAAGCTGTTCAGGTGCCTAAATTTTCTATACATGAGTGACGATTTGTGCAGGGTGAGTCTTTGTGTGTAAACTTGTGTAAATATTATTACGGTATCTTTTGAGTACCGTTTGTATAAAAGAAAACTTTTTTTTCTTCGGACTTTATTGTCGCGTTTGAGCACAACTTGTCTGCTGTTACTGCCTCTTTTGTAATGTTGGTTTACTTCCTAGTAAGTCTATCGCGTTTGTGTACTTCGTTTCGCTGAGTTTTTGTCCAATGCAGGCCGTCCGTCATTCTATTTCCCTCGTTACCACAATCAGGTTTTTTTTATTATTAACCGATCTTTCTTCTGTCTCGCTTACATCTTCGATCGCGCTTGGTTCCTACTCCTCATGGCTATGAGAATAATTCTCTTATGGAGATTACTGTAACCCCCTCCCATATGGAATAAATAAAAAGGGTTCACACGACGCGTTCTGGAGCGTCAAGTTTTGTGACTGAGAACCATACTTATCCGAATAGTTAGTACATCTTCTATGAGATTAGCCCTCATCTTAGTCTGGCCAGACTAACTAATGCATATTAGATTTATCAGTATCATCTATTGCACGGTTTTGTGGTAAGTATGTGTTATTGTAATAATTTTTGTTTTTTTCTTCATTGCCAAGACATAGAGTTTTGGAGCTAATACGAAGAAGGAAGAGCGCAGCAGTTAATCGGGGTAATTTCGCTCTTGCTCTTAACTAGTTAATTGTCTGGTCGTACGTTACAGCAGCAGCTTATTTCAGAATATTTATTTTTTCTCAGATGATCATGTTATTCCTGTTTACTGATTGCTTGGATATAGAGAAAAAAATGTTGCTTATTGGAGACTTTTCATGTTTTTATAGAGAACTTACTTGGAGATTTAACGATATTTTTTTTACTAAAATAGATTATTAAAATTAATTTTCTTGTACGTTTCAAGTTTATTAAAAAAATTCCTTTTTTCTATTAATCTTGAATGTTTTTATTAGCTTTACCGTTAAAAATCTTTATTTAAAGTGTGTTGTTGGTTCGTCGCAATTCTTTCATTGATGTCATTGTAGTGAGGCTGCTAATTACAGGGTAATTATAAAGTCACTATACCTTTTGGTGAAAAATCCATTTTATTGGAGCAATTCCAGTATGCTTCAACCAGTTATCATGCCAGTATACATTCTTAGTACATTTCAGTGTGTCCCCCTTGCACATCCCGGCACAGCTTTCAGAACATTGCGCAATATAGCCGGTGTAATCTCATCCATCGCGGCTGTAATCCGTTGTTTCAGCTGTGTAATGGTGTATAATCTTGACCTGGCACACTTTGGACTTGATAAACCCTAAGCAAAGAAATTCATGGGGATCAAATCTAGGGACCGTGGAGCCCACAGTCTTGGCGAGTCCCGACGAATCCATCTGCCTGGGATTGTGCAATTCAGGTAGTCCCGATCGACATTGGCATAATGGATTGGTGCCCCATCCTGTTGGAACACAACGGTATCCTAAATCCCATCATCTCCAACTGTGGCTCCAGGAATTGCTCCAACATGTCGAGATACACGGTACCATTGATAGTTCCCTCCGCAAACATGAAGGTCCATAGACTTTGGCCGTGTTACCCCCAGCCACACATTCAGTTTGGTTGTGTTTGGATGTGCAAATAAATGAAATTCGTTAATGATTTCACCAAAATGTATAGTGACTTTAAAATCACCCTGAATTTCTTCTCGATGTTTTTCGTCTTAAGAACGTTTGCGCCTCTTTCTTGCGCGTGGAAATTTTTAGGTTTTTTTTGGAGCGCTAGAAAAAGAAAGCAGTTGTCGTCTGGCTTTCACCAAGTCAACAAGGGAAGGATCACCCAGTCTTGGCCGAGTTATGAAGGCAGACGTAACACATCTAAAGTAAATGTTTGCTATTTGGCTGGTATTTGCTGCAAAACCTCCGAGTTATCGTCATCCCATATCAGCTTAGGTTCGGAGTTTGTTGTTTGCGACCGAAAAATGGCGGTCTATTGCAACCCAGTGCTACCAACCATCGTTGATTTGTTAAACATAAGTCCTCGATCGAACACATTACGTTCCGCATGTTGATGACGAACATGGCCTATGTTGGAGGTCCAGTTCGCCGGGAATCAACCGCTCGTCGTGGCAGGTGATCATGCATCTGGAGTATGAATTATTAATTGTAATTTGAAATTATCTACATTTTTCAGCTACCCTATTTGTGATCCGCCCCACCTGATGAATTTTTTTGTCGTTGTTCACAAAGTTCCGGATATTGAACGATCATCAGCTACTCAAACGCCGCATCACTCTTTTCGAAGGACAGCTTCATTCGAATAAGTTATTTGCCACAATTCAAGCCTCTGTTTTCATTGGATCTCGTCGTAGAAGAAGCCCTTTAATATGTTTTTCTATGTGCCGATTTCACCCATTTGGACTCCTGACTAAGTTATACTTTTGCCTTGTGTCTCTTTCGTTGATCTGCTTCTTTATGTTAACTATTAAGTGCTTTGTTTAATTTTTTTTACCACTATACTTCTTCTTTGCTTTATTTATTTTTGATCATCTCTAAGAATGTTTTTGGTTACCACTTTACTTTGTTTACAGGTTAATTTTTACACCCTTCTCGTGTGCTCTCGTCTTGAAGACCAATTGGATGATCCCCCTCCCCCAACTGTCGTGTGTAATGTGTTTGTATTTTCTATATTTGTTATAGTGTCGTCCCGCGTGCGCGCTCTGCACTGTTTTCGTTGTCCCTGGTCTCGAAGGGGTAAGATGCTTGTACCGATTTATTTTTTACTCCTTTTCGTTTTTTCTTTGTAACTTTTCTATTATCATTTTATTGTTTTTAATTTATTTTTTTTCTCTTTCTTTAACCTGGTGTTCCCGTACTTGAGAATTTAGTCAGAAATTAAGTTCGCCGTTGAACTTTAACCCATCTGTCTTCGGCCCATACAAAGAGTGTGTGCGCCATCGATTACCTCGGGTCTTGAAAGTCTCCAGCCTGGCTTTGACCTCACTCCTCAGTTCACGTGCAAATGTCAAGAACTCTTCATTCATTGAGCCGAACAATTATTTATTTGTCGTTTTTATTCATTTTATCATAATCTCTTATTTCTAAAAAACTTTATATTAATTACTTCCCATTCCCTTTTTTACTTCCAAGCAATTCTGCGATTTGCGAACTAGCCCACTCTACAGAGATCGAGTCTTATTATCATTTGATCCTCGGCTTTCCAAGCCGACCTATTCAGCTGTTAAGTGGCTTTAGCGATGATCATCCATCCTGTGTAATGTGGAGAAGGATAATATGTTAATTTCAATATAAACCTTAAATGATTTTACTTCTCATTGTTAAGGAAAAATGTAATGAAGAGTCTTTTTACTTGGAGTTCGCTTCTAGTTTAATACGCTAATACCTTTAGTTTTTGTTTGGGAACTCTCATAATAAAAAGAATCAAATCTTATTTTTAGAAATTTAAATAAAAGGTGGATTACTTTTAGACACGGAATATGAAAGATAAATCCTAATCTTGTTTGGGGGTGTTCAGGAATTTTATTATCCATTAATGTAAGAATTTTGGTTAAGTCTCTAAGTAAGGTATAGCATCCCTTACCCATTCTATCCCACTGGTTATTAGAAGATTGTGCGTGCCATTAATTGTATAATTTTCATCATTATATACATGTGTTGAAATGTTGAAAGTTGAACGAGTTCAAAGTAAACGTACCGTTGTGTGTTTCACCATTCGTGAATGCAAAACTTAAGCGGGTAAGAATTTGACCAGTAATTAAGTTATGCATGCCGTGATTTCTAGTTCCAGTGGCAATGCTAGATGACCTCATTGCAACTCGACCTATCGGGTAAAACGCAATAATGGTTTATAGAGTCTCTGCATGTGCCTACAATGTAGTTGTAATAAATTTAACCTCTCACCTTTCAATGTTGCTTTTCAGATTGTTGTCAGTAAATTAGGGTTTTGTGCATCCTGCATGAGATCAAAGATTGGTATACTTCTGCAAAGTCTATCATGAAAATCCAAAGAGTTTAACAGCAATCGACTCTAGCAGATATCTAAATAGAGGGGTTTCTCCATGAAGTAACTAACATTTCGAGCAAAAGTTTTGCATAAGTTAGGATCATTGTTTGTATCTTCAACGTTATCCATTTTTCCACTTGTGTCTTTATTTTAGCCAGGTGTTGTGAATTGGCTGTTTTAGTGGCCTGACCGTAGTTGAAAAGAGTTTCAAAATAAGCTCTCGATGGGTAGCAGTTATAGTTATGACTAACGTATTTCCCATATGACAGTCCAATTGCATGATAGCGAGTGTAACAAACATTTTCCGGGCAATGTTTTATCAGCAGCTAGTAGTAATACCTCACCTTTATTGATGACGACTTCTTAATTCAATATAGTTTGATCTAGGTTTATGTACGAGGGTAGCCCAGAAAGTAATGCACCAAATTTTTTCTCCGTCCGCAACAATGTTAGGAACGCAAACCTTGAGATAAGAATTCTTGGAAGCTTTCAGAGTGCGCGCGCAATTTTGCATTTCTTCCAACCGATAGCGTACGTACAGCAATGGAACAAAACGACGTCTGTAAGTGACGTACGTTACAAGCAGCCTATCATCATAGAATTTCTCACTGTGCAGCAAGAAACATTTGGAAACGTTCACAAACGTTTATGTGTAGTTTATGGAGCATCAGCAGTCGACAGAAGTACGGTTGGTCACTGGGCACAGAGAGTGAGGCCATCAGAAAGTGCTCAGCAGAGCTGCAACATTTGCCGCAGTCGGGGTGCTCATTCTTGGCTGTCACATCTGACAAGATGCAGCATGCTGATGTGCTCATTCGTCAGGACCAAAGCAGAACGATTGGAGCTATCAAATAGCAAAAAAAGTGTTGGTGAAATCATCCATGCTCTTGATTACACAAGAACGTGTTCACTATGGGTTCCGCGATGTCTTACTGAGGATTACAAAGTTCTGAGAAAAAAATATTTCTTCTGAGTTGCTGCAACATTTTGAAGTTGAGGGCGAAGCCTTCTTGTCCCGGACAGTGACAGCTGATGTAACCTGGGTGCACCATTTTTAGCCCGAAACAAAACGGCACTCAATGGAATGGCATCATCCGCAGTCTCTACAGAAGAATAAATTTAAAACTTCTTCTGCTGGTAAGGTCATGATCACTGTGTTCTGGTGACTTGGACGCCAGAACAACTCAGCTGATTGTTTGCTTCAACACCATAACGCTCGCCCTCACACCAGTTTGAGGATGTCGGAACACATCACGAAACAGGGTTGCACATCCACCCAATCTACCCTACAGCCCTGACCTAGAACCCTCAGATCTTTATTTGTTTGGGCCATAGAAGAATGCCATTCGTGAAAGACATTTTGAGGATGACAAATAGGTGATTCGCAGAGTGAAGACATGGCTGCGTGAACAGAAAAAGGACTGGTACTTACAGGCTATACAAGCCGTTATGTCTTGGTGGAGAAAGGTCATAGAACTGGATGGTTGATTGGTTTATTAGAAATTTTGCCGTCGACTACGAAGGTCATTTTGCGCCTTTTACACAATTTGTATCTGTATGCAGCCCGGGAAAAACACAAACATCCATGCCCAAGGCGGTATTCGAACCCACGACCAGGCGGACTCGAGAACTCTCGAGAACTAGAAGGCCTACGCCCTAGCCCTCTCGGCCATCTTGCCGGTCAACAAAACGGAGAATATGTGATAATATAGGCAGTGTTTAAGAGACATCCTTCTTTCATGTGTATAAGTTTCATTGTTTTAAATAAATTATTGTTGAAGAAAAAAATTGTGGTTCATTACTTTCTGGGCTACCCTCGTAAAAATCCGCTAAGCCTCGCATGAAGAATTTAATAACGTCATCTTGACTGATGATGGCTGTTTTCTTGCATCTGATGACATGGCATTTTTCTTTTTGACCGATCATGTGAAGAATTGAATAAAATGTTTAGATCTTCATTCTGTTCGCTTCTGATGTATCATTGAGGCCATGATTAGGTATGCATTAGGCACCCAATGACGATAAAGACGTATATTTAAAATTGTCCAAGAATGTGAAAAGTTTGATAAATCAATTCTCATCTATTATGCAACATTACAATGACCAGTAGGAGTGCGGTAAATCTGTTTCCCACAACTTGAGGTTGTACGATGTCTGTATACATTTAATACTTCGTCTAAGGTCAATCGGGATCAAGCTTTTACCAAAAAACGATGATCAAATCGGGAAGATTAGTACACAGGTGTTTACTAAAACTAATGTATCGACCTCTGTACATTTGAAATGACAATATTTGGTAGGCCTGAGATAGTTGCTGTAAAAAGATGTATCGGCAAATTGGTTATTTTGGGGGAATCAATTTATCAAGCACATCAACATCGTTTCTACAACCACCCTTCAGGACTTTTTAATACGAGTTGTTCTCGGAAGCCAGGGTCAAAAATAATACAACTAATGAACCCATCATTTGTGTCATTTATGAGCATAGCAAAGGGGTTTTCAATTTCTTTTTTAGGAATCGATCAGGTACAAAACCAATTTTGACAAGAACAGGGAATTCTATGAAGTGTTCAGGGAATCCTGTAAATTGTACGAAATCATCAATCAAATTAGTCTCAATGGCAGCTGCCTTAAAATGGATAAGATACATCATGCTGAATGATAAATGCATTAGGGATAAACATTGTATAGTCTCCAATTATGATGCGTGGTATAATGTTGAATTCGAGTTGCTCAAGAAAGAGTTCGTCCTTAGAGCCGATTTTGAAAATATTGTTTATAGCTGTAATGTTCTTGAAAAAGGCAGGAAACTGCGCTACGGTTAATTCGACTTCCCATCATCCTTGGAATGTAGCGTTCATGGTAACCATGTAATAAAATGAGCCATCGTGTTGATGCGATTTTTCTCCCCTGTAGTTGATTTTAATGCGATGAAACATTGACATCCGATTCTTCAGAAATGAACAGAAACTGTCCAAGGTTTAAAAGATTTGCCCCTCGAACACAGCTGTTCATACTGTCAGTGCAACCTTGCTATTTCACAAAAGCTTCACGAACACCTCATTTCATACACTATCAGGTGATTCTTGGCGTCAGTTGCCCTTTAAGACTATTAAGATGTAGGTATTAGTGATGAGCTAAGTCTTGATTCCACGTTCACAGTTATATCAGTGAACTGTGACTGCTACTTTTTGATATCAGTGATTTTTACCTGTGAATGTGAAACATAATCCTATGAGAATTTACCAGCGAACTGATCATCTTTAATTTTATAAATGACAGGCTTTCTATAAATGATTTTTGACACCTCAAATACCTAATATCCAATTTATTATTGCCGAATATGTTTTCCATTCTCGAAAAACGTGCGGGATTTCCGATTTGTAGCTGTGGGTTTGTCTGAGGTGCTGATGTATAATAACCATGGAACTTCAACACATCTGAGGCATTTTCATCATAAACTATCTTATGCCACACCATTTTTTGAAAGGAAAATTGATTTCCGTTGTAGCTTGGGAAACTTTTTTTATGAATTAAATAAATATCCTTTTGGTCTGAGAATTTTTGTTATAAATCTGAGATGTTTGTTCGTTTATAGCATTTATTTTATTTCAAGAAATATATATATTTTTAGAAACTATTACACACCAATAAATATCTTTACAGAAATGAATATGCAATTTCAAAATTTTTTCTAACTTTATGCAAGAAGGTTAACAAAAAATGAAAAACAAGTCATATTTTAGGCAGTTTTACTCATGAACGAATGGTGAAGAATTTTTTCAAATACGTCTGTTGGTTATTTTTCTAAGAATTTTCATTTGAATTTATGTCAAATTGTATTTTAAGCTCTCTAAGAAGAACATGTCATTTGATACTATTTGCATGCATTACAGCGCAAAGTTCATTTTTCCTTTTTTCTCTGTAATGACATTGATGACATCATGAAGAGACACAGCAACAAGAGGGGACGATTGCAAGGGTTTACTTTTTTTTCATTTAAATATAATAATTTCGAATTCACTTTAAAAAAACTTAATACATCAAAGCAAGAGTATTTTTGCATTGGTTTGAATAGCTTTCATTTCTTTTCTATTGCAGTAGTGTATCAGGAACATTTCAGTGCCGCAAAATACGAAATTTGGTGACCTATGACTACTATGCTCTAAGTAAGACTGAAAATCATTTTAATTTATAATTCGATAAATAATTTTGCGTACTGTTAGAAAATAAATGTATGGGTTGAAATATACAAGCAATATGAGATAACTACCTGCATAAGATCATTATTTATAAGATTAGTAGCATTTCATTAATATTAACAATGCTCTTTATTATGAGAGGAGCATGTTATAAATTGTATTTAATTAAATTTTTAATAGTATCATGTTCTTAATATCAAACAGATAATTTAAGAGAGGTTTCTATGTTACATTAAGATAGTGGGTGATATAATGTGAAAATGTTTAACGTTATTTTGTTTTTTAAATTACAAGCCGTACCAACCGACGATAATTCTCATAGAGATGCCAAAATTGGCTTTATCTGGTTCAATACGTTAAACAATCAATTGGGTCATACCCAGTGATCCGTGGATGCATTTGTGATAGCTTAACATGAGATCTGGAAAGATGTCTATGTACCCACGTTTAGTACTTGCATGGTAGCCCTATATTGCCGATTAATAACTAAGAAAGAGAATGGTCTAGAATTAGCAATATTGGTAGAGTCTTTATTTGGTGCTCAATGCATATCAAGAGACATCTCATCATCAGAATCTTTGCTCCTCATGATATGTCTCTCAACACGAGTTCAGCACTAAATAAAGATGCTACCAATATTGCTATTCCTAGACCATTCTGTTTCATAGTTATCTACATTTGTTGGAAAATGTAAAACACCTTTAACATATATGTTTTTAAATTTTGCTTATGTCTTTCCACCATTGCAGCTTTCAAACCTGATTCTGTAGGGAGGATATGAACGTTGAGTTCCTTAAAATAGTCCTTAACATGCTTATTTAAAAACTCCTTACCTTTATCACTGTTCACTTTTAGAGGAACACGATTATCTGTGAAAAGTTTTTGGAAGGTTTTCTGAAGCTTAAGGTTGGACTTCATTTATAGAGAAATAAACCATACATATCGAGAGAAACCATCAATGTAGGTAAGAAGAAATTTATTCCCATCTTTGTGCTTTGAGTGACTGTTCCAGTCTACGAAATCCACTTGAAATTGTTCAAATGGAGAAAAAAAAACGCACGCAGTTGCGAGAGTGAAAATGTCGAACACATTTATGCCATGCATAAGCAGGCTCACCTCGTAGCCATTTCCGCATCTCCTTTTCAGAATTATTTGTTGTTCAAAAACAACTTGATCTTTGGCCGATAAAATTGAAGTTATTCAACTGTAGGATTTAAACATTAATCACCTTCACAGTACTCTCCTTGGGATTGCACACGCTTTGCCACTGCTCCTGCTATTGCCAGAATCATCTTTAGAAGGGCTGTTTGGGAAGGGCAGACAGCTCCACTATCATTTACTGCATAATGTCTTATCATGACTGAAATCGAGTTCTATTCAGCAGCGTTTTGAGCTTGGGGAACAGCCAAAAATCGCATGGACTCTGAATCAGGAGAGTAACGAGGCTGACGGACCAAAGGAGTAATGCATTTGGCCAGGAACCTCTAAATCACATGCAAAGAATGGGCGGGTGTGTTTCATGATGGAGTGAAGAAGTTCCTCTGGTCGGGTCATTCCATCGTACGCCATCACGAAGGTAACCAAGGACTGTCAAAGAGTATTCTTTGTTAATGGTTTGGCCAGCAAAGAAAATCAAAAAAACGACAGGTGTATATTACACTCATTCATTCTCATGATTCCAAGCAGCAACTCATGAGTTCTGCATACGACACCTACACCTCGTCATCAGAGGAGAAAAATCGCAGTTCATTCATTTAGGCACGAAAAATCAAACTCCAATACTTTTTATACACACCGGCATACAGCTGAACCATGCACACCCCCAAACCCGGCCCGAATTAGAGAATGCTTCATCTATATCGGATTTGTAAATTAAAGCATTCGTATTGTTCAACTGTATTTATAAAGTTTGTGAGTTCAATAGATATTCACTCACTTAAGTCAAAGTAATCATTAACTTTGTTAAATGAAAATATGCAGCCATTATCTGAAATAAATGCTTAATTAGAGAAAAGTGTAAAAAAGCTTGGAAAACATTTGGTTGCCCTAAAACAATAAGAAAATTACTAATTAAGCAAAAACATTGAAATGGCCCAGTACAGTCAACGTTTTCTACATTTATGAGTATATATAAGGTCTGTTTATAAATTAACTGAACCTGTTTTTAATTTCTTTTTTTTACTATACGGTTTAATGTTCTTTGTTTCCTTCAAAGTATTCCTCTGCTCTATTCACGCATTTTTTCTAGCAGTGTTCCCACTTTACCATGCAGTCCTGGAAAACTTCTTTTGGAATATCCTTCAATGCCAGAAACGAATTTTTCTTGATATTATCAGTGGCGTCGAAACACTGTCCTTTCAGCATTGATTTTAATTTTGGAAACAAGAAAAGTGGCAAGACAGTCGTCTGATTTTTGGCAAAAGACTGGCGAATTAATAAGGCTCAGTGGGCAAGTGCATTATAATGATGAAGAAACCATGAGTTGTCTTGCCACAAAGAGTGGTCTGTTTTTTCCCTATCTATGCAAAATTCCACTATACATTGCTCTCGTAAATCGTACATTGCAAAAATTGGTACACACACTGATACATGTTGGACTCAAATGGCAATAACTCGGAAACTAAATAACCTGTAAATACTAGCGGAAGGATATGACAATTGCATTGTTGGCAACTGCTTGTTGCGCATCGACAATCAGTTGCCTAGTAATTAAAAAACTTGGGAATAGACCTCATGAAGCGAGTCCCTTGATAGTACTATTGGTGAGAACCAACCACTCAAGACGCTTTCGCACTGAAAGCCAAGACCCTGTCATGACAGTAAACTAGTACACAGCATTAACACCAACAACCTATGCTTTACATCGCCAACACCACCCAAACCAAAATTAATGGCCTCTGGATATCAATACGCATCACCAATCAATTAATTATAATCATGACGGCATCAATCACGTAGGGGACCAAACTGAGGGATGGCATCCCGTTTGATGGACATCTCATCTGACAACACCTAAGATGAAACCCCTAATTAAGAGTAATTATAACATTACCAACCCATTGTTCAAAGAACCCCACCCTCATTAAGGGTAATTAAAACATTAACAACTCATTGTTCTAAAAGTTCACACATAATGTTAGCAGTCAGATGGGTAAAAATTCAACTCATCTTCAGTCACACCCAAGGACAGCATCCATTCGATGTTAATGGTGGCGCCTGTGATGTTTTGGGAGAACATCCCCTTCACATTCCATTCTAGCAAGAACAAGTGCTTTACTACTGGAATTGAATTCTTCTAGGCAAGATCTACCTGTTTGGTTTTGTGGGGGTGGTAGTGTTTAGAACTATGGCAACATATATCATGTGATATGTAATTCGGTCAGACAGTCAGATACTGATTGAAGAGGCAGGCTTTTGCGGCAAATTCTCGTCAGTCAGTACCCAGCTAATAATCAGAAACAAATGAAGGTTGACCTCTTTTATATTTTGTAAATACTACATTTGAGAATATCAATTTTTGATTAGAAAAAAATTAGAGGGGGAAAAATGTGCAGATAAAGGGTAAAAATAAATAACTTCAGATCTTCTGCTACCCTCTTAAGGGGGGGGGGGATTAATTTTCTCCTGAATTTATAAGTTCATCATCTAAGTGTAAACTATCCTAGCATCACGAGCACCGCATCGCGAGAGTTAGTGCACTATCAGTTTTTATGTGAATTTCTTCGTCTGCCTTACAAAAGAGCGACGACAAAATTTCCACATAAAAAGCAAAAATTTGCCATAAAAAGAGCTAAAAATCATCTGGAAACAACACAGCAACTATTATTGAAGAAAATAAGGCTCCTGCCCATTAAAACAATAACCATAGAGGTGTACGAAATAATTTCACCAACTTAGTTTCAATGGTGATGAGGATCACCAAAATTTCACCTATTTTTTAACTGCGTTCTGACTGAACGAGCAGCCTTGTTAGTCAGGTCCTGACTGGCCAAGCATCTGTCATGCAAGGCTGCTTGCTCTGCCAGGGCCCAGCTTTTCTGGAATTTGATTTTATAATAGTTATTTATTATATTTTCATTATAGACAATGATATTTATTAAATAATTTTCATTTTGCATCTTTAAAGCAAATCAACATTTTTCATCATTCGAACCTTGTATTAAATTATAAGTATTAAAAGGATGATAAAATTATTGAAATTACTAACAACCTACTGTGTATAGATTTTACAGTTAAGCATTGGGATAAAATGGCGGAAGCAGTAAAAATTTGCTTCTGGTACATATTAAAGAAGTCACTTGATGACTCTATCCGACAATGTCAAAGTCTGGAAGGCGAAAAAGACGTAAGTGTATGTTGCGCTTGCGATGCTGGGAGACAAACATATCGGGATTTCGGAAAGTAGTGCATTCCCTTTCAAGGAGCCGCGTGAGTGTAGGTAATCGGTGAAAGCAGTAACAACTGTTATCTGAGGAATCTTCTGAGACAGTACCAGCGAGAATGTAATGCTTAATCATGCACGCCATTCGGCACTGCATTTCGTGGACGATGGTCTTTTCTCGTTTCCGGAAACTCTCGAAATCATATTCCCTTGCAGTATTTTTCTGGTCAGTAGCTGACAAGTTAAGCAACCACTGCTGGGAGTCAAATAAGAAACATCCAATATAATAATAATTACCTGTACAAAAGAAAATAAAATGCAATTATAATTTTGCATTTGAGAGTTGGCTTTACTTAATTAATAGTGATTATTTTTAAAAAACAAAATTTAGTTATAAATGTAGGACAAACATAAATCAATATATTAAATTAGGTTTTAATTCATATGAGTAGAACAGGTAGGATATATTTTAAAGTATTCAATGAATTTTACTTGTGTATCTTCATAGAAATTGCTCATATAAAATTCAAGTGTTGGAGCAGAACATTCGAATTTTAAGCCAACCGACGCACAGTCTGTAATTTTATCCAGTTGGGTGTAAAAATTAGTGATTCAGCCTTGAATTCGTTTCTGTAAGTTCTGAGGATCAATTAGTATACTCCAAGTATAAATTATTTTAAATATTTCATTTACTAGAATAAATTTTACAAATTGTAAATCTTTAAATTAGCTCAAATTATGGCGATATACATCAATTTATGTGTTGCATTCATGTGGCATTTCACGATATCCTTTTTAAAAAATATACACTAATACATATTGCACTAAATACAATTCCAAAAAAGTTGCTAAATAAAACAACTAAATATGGAATAATTGTTCATGGAAACTGCTAGAGAGGTTTTTTGTAGGCTTGTCGAAGAAATGTGTATTGCTTTTGTTGTTGTGCTAGCCTCCGTTTCCAGTAACCCTGGCACTTTGCCATTGAATTTTCCGTGTACTCTTTTATGTTTTACGACTGAACTTGATAAAAAAGGGTCTGAAATGATGAGAATTCTGTGAAACAAGTCTACACCCACGTCTGTTTAAGAAAATTTTCTTGGAAACAGTTCTCTGTATTGTCTGTGATGTTTATTTCTCACAACCAGGTATGTCTTCTCTTAGCCAGGAGGAATACAAATTGGACACAGAATATTGGAACAGAAGGCGATTTCCAAATCTGCATATAAAACTTTTACTTTTACAATTTGATAAAATGCTGAAATTGACTAATGTTAATTACAGATCTAACATTAATTAGCAATTTTTAACAACAGGTTTAATATTAAATAACTATTTCTATCAAAAGGCCTAATAATAATAGCCTTTCAGTAATTACTTAATGGCCAAAATAGGCTTGACATCAATTGGTTATAACTATAGGCTTAAGGGCAAATAACTGTTCTTACCATTATGACTAACATCAATTAACTAATTATTTCAATAGGCCTAACTTCACTATAGGAACCCCTATACTGGTGGACGCAGCCTGTGACAGGTCACAGGCAATTTTCACCTCACCTATTGCCTTTATCGCCCACACATTAGTACAGGCGCATCTGACAGTGTACAGGCCAGCTGGGTTCCCAAACCTCCTACTTCCGGCTAAATTCCAGTTTTCTTGTAGATTTCTTGGGCGTAGATGAAAATACATTTCACTACTTTCGCAAATTATATCATTAAAAATATATCACTATGTGCCAACAGTCTTTTTGGATTTGTTACTCCACACATTTTTTACACAAAGGAAATAATAATTTTTCATTCTTTTTCTTCTTCATTTTCAATGCTAATAAAGGGTGATATAATCCTCTAGGAGCTGAAACTTTACGTTTTAGAGGACCATCACACTTATTACACTCCTAGTTTATTTAAAGTTTTATTGTGGCCTGTGTGAGTGTGTGTGTGTGTGTGTGTGTGTGTGTGTGTGTGTGTGTGTGTGTG
>JAHWFO010093546.1:1833289-1906778 GCA_023313115.1 Rhysida immarginata
GCTGGTTCCATGAGAGTCTTGAGTCAATGATAACTCCCAGGTACTTGAGAAAGTAAATATACAATTTTGAAAAATTACAAGATATCAGATAAAGAATTTAAAATTGAATAAATATCAAAAACAGTTTGGTAATTGAGGAGGTGATCTGGAGAGGCGATCTTAGCTTTAAAGATCTCAATAGCTTCGAGAGTGGCAGTCTTGAATGGGTCGTTGCATAGATGGAGATTGGTCATAATTTCACTTTGCTCTTTTGGGGCACGTCCCGTGCAGGCAAGGTGGATCGCATAGTGTGAATTATTATCTTGTTTCTCGTAGGATTCCACGTGTTCTTTGAATCGTTTATTGAAATTGCGGGTCGACAGGCCTATATAGTATTTATCGCAAAATCCACAGTTTAATCTATAAACTCCGGAACGGGAGAAATTGTCGGTGTCTGTTTGGATGGGGGATTAAGAGAGCGAAAGCATGAGGTCGATGAGCGGTAAGAAACTTGGAGGCCGAGTGAGGAGAGGAAGGCAGAAAGGCGGTAGAATTGAGGGTTGATGAATCGCAAGGACACACATTTCTTGGATAGGGATAGGTGAGGTGGTTTAGGGTTGGAGAGGGCAAGTTTTTTCGTTGGAGAATCTGGGAGAAGGTGGAAGTAGTGTAGCCATTCTTTAAGGCGATGACGTGTATAGTTCAGAATTCGGTGGCACGGGAAGAAGGACTAAGGGGTAACGTGAGGGCACGGTCGATGAAGAAACGGAGGGAGGCTTGTTTATGGATAGGAGGGTGTGAAGAGGAACAATGGATTAAATTGGATAATTTGGTAGGTTTACGGTAGACAGAGAAGGAAAAGCGGTGGTTGGAGGGGTCATTAGTGATGAGGATATCGAGGTATGGAAGAGAGCAGTTAGATTCGATTTCAAAGGTGAACTGGATGTGGGATGAGAAAGTGTTGAAAAGGTTAGCAATGTCAATGGGTGAGGTAAAACGGGAATCAAAAATAATTAGGATATCATCAGCGTATCAAAAGTATGAAATAATGGTGGAGTTAGAGAGGAGGGGAGAGACAAAGGTGAGTTCAAGGTTCTGGAGGAAGACTTTGGAAAGAAAGTTACTTAATAGGAACCCCATTCCTAAACCAGACGGTTGGGAATAGAAGGTATTTTTAAAGGAAAGGCAATTCTGGCTAGAAATGACAGTGAGGATAGAGTTTAGGTCGACGTAGTCATGAGCGAGAAAGGATGTTGAGAGCAGGATTTTTCTGGGAGAGAGATGTTAGTATATAGGTTAGTAATGTCAAGAGACATGAGGGAAAGGTATTCATTAGTGTGGAAGGAGGAGAGAGATTCACTAAGGGTAATGGAATTCTGGACATTATAGGTGTTTGGCAATAGTTTAAGGTTGAAAAGCAATGATGAGAGGGACTTAGCCACGCGATGGGCAGGGTGGAGGTGTAATTAACAACTGGTATTATAGGCATATTGGGCTTGTGGATTTTGACGAGAACATTAAGGGTAGGAGGACGAGGGTTGCACGGAATAAGGTGTCGGAGGCATTTAAATCAGGGGGATTTGTTTACGACAGAGATGATAGATGAATGATATTTAAGGGTAGGATCGGAGGGTAAGATAATAAAATAATTGGATGACAGGAAGTCACAGACCTTGGAAATGTATATGGATCGGTAGAAGATAACAGAAGCATTTCCTTTGTCGGCTTTGACGATAGGGGCATCAGCTTTGGCTAATTTCTTCTTTATGGTGGAGGCGGCGGAAGTATCATTGCATTGTTTGCAGGATATCTTGGCGGACGTCCCGTCGTTGTATGCTCTACGGATGAGGTGTCCTGCAATGGCTCGGGCTGCAGGGCGATCTTGTTGGGGTAGAAAAGTTATGTCTCGTTTGGTGTCCGTGATGATAGAGTGGAGATCAGGTTAGGTGGATCGTCTGTGGATGATGTGCTTAAGGCCCTTGTTTAGAAGGGATAGCTCGTCGACTGACAACTGGATCGGTGTCAAGTTGGCAACATTGTCGTGGAACTTTGAATATTGGAGGTTGATTGCACAACGTTTCACGTATGAAGTGATATCTGATGTCTATGTGCTTCAATCTATTGTGAATCATTGAATTTTTGGCTAGTTTATCAGCTCCTTGATTGTCACAGTACATGGTCACTTCAGAAGTCTGGGAAGAGTTGACCTCGTTGAGAAAGTTCATCAAGTAGATGGTTTCTTTTATCGCATCCGATAGGGACATGTATTAGGCCTCTGTAGACGAGAGGGCTACAGTTCTTTGTTTATGACTTTCCCATGAGATAGCAGCTTCTTCCAAGATGAATACGTAACCAGTGTACGATCTTCGATCAATCACGCAGCTTCCCCAGTCTGCGTCTGCTTATAGGACGAGACCATTTCCGGATTTTTGGAATTTGAGTGTCAATTCGGAGTTCCTTTTAGATAACGTAAAACATGTTTCACAACCATCCAATGGCTTTTATTAAATTTATCATTGAATTGGCTGAGAGCAATGACTATGAAGGCGATATCTGGGCGTGTAGCCATCGCTAGGTACATGAGGCTGCCGATCAATTCTCTGTATGGATATGGTGGCTTCCTCTCGGCTTCTTAAGGTTGATCTTTTTCTTGAGTGAAGTCTAATTTCCCCGACGCAATAGGTGTATGAGCGGGTTTACAGTCTGTCATTCTGACTTTCTTCAAAAGTTCTCTGATGTATCCATTTTGTGAGAGGTGTATAGAATTCTCCGTTCTTTCGATTTCTCTACCTAGACAAAACTTCGCTTCACCTAAGTCTTTAATGGCGAAGTGTTTGCGCAGATTATTTTCCAAGGCTTCTATTTGCTCTGGTTTCCGATAGGCAATGATGAAATCGTTCACATATGCAGTTATTATAACATCTCTATCATTGGTCGTGAAAACGCATGGATCAGCACCGCATGGGCTGTAACCTAGGGAGCAGAGCAGCTTTTTTAGTGTTAAATGCTATTGGCGACCTGCTTGAGGAGAATTTCCCTCAGATTGAGGGTGGTCGAGAATTATCCTATCCAGTATCTCCTTAAACAATTCTGGTATTTCCATGTACACTGTTGTGTCAAACTAGCCGTTAAAGTATGCTGTTGTAACATTGAATTGTGCCAATTTCAAGTCCTTTACTGCTGCTAGTGCAATTACACTTCGAAGGGAACTAAGTCTGGCAATGGGAGCAAATGTTTCTACAAAGTCCACTCCAGAGCGATGAGAATATCCTTGTGCTACAACTCTAGCCTTTCTTCTTTCTAAATTTCCATCGGATTAATATTTATTTCTTAATATAATACGGGATCCGATTGGCTTTTCTTTTTTTATCGTACTAGCTCCCACGTATCATTTGCTATTATACTTTTAATTTCTGTGTATATCGCATCTCTCCATTCTTGTTCATCTGGTCCATTTATCGCATCTGAAAGTCGTACTTCTGTAGCCATCATGGAAATTTGTGGATCCATCTGTATTTCTTCTAAATTGTCATTTTCATTTAAGGTCGTTTCGCGAAGTGCAGTGTCTTCTACTGTTCGTGACTTCGGGGGTCTGCCAGGTTTTCCAGTACAAATCTTCTTTGGTCGACCAGGTTTACTTCGTGGAGGAATTGAAGGCGTGTCTGTAATTGTGTGTCTCTCAAGTCAGGGGTGTGTGACAAAAGAGGTTCAACTCGAACATCAGAACCGATTATGGTTTCTCCATTGACTGTGGCATCGATGTCTATAAATGATCGAAGTTGTTCCAGAACAACTTCTTTCTGTCAGCTTCCATATTCTGATTCAATGAATTTCACGTCACATGTCACATGGACCTTTTTATCCTTCGGGATCCAGATTCGATATACTTTGGAGGTATTAGAATAACCAACTAATATTCCTTCGGTGGCACGAGCATCCAACTTTACTTTGTTTGAAGAGTTGTCAAAGGCAAAGGCGCGGCATCCAAACTTACGGGAATAAGTAATATTCGGGCGTTTTTGGTCCAAAATTCGAATGGCGTCTTTCCTTTCAGGCTTTTAGAAACGCAACGATTTCAGACGTGATTAGCTGTTGCTATCCCTTCAGCCCAAAATGCAGGTGGTAACCCGGACTGGATTAGTAAACATCGAGTCACTTCAACTACCGTTTCGTTTTTCCGTTCAGCTACTCTGTTTTGTTCCGGCATATTCGGTGCAGAAAATCGATGTTGTATGCTCTGATTTTGGAAGAAATCCTTCATAGTCTTATTATTATATTCTGTGCCGTTATCTGATTGAACACTTTTTATTTTACAGCTCGTCATGGTTTCGACGAACTGCTTGTACTGCATGAATTTGTCGAATACATCGGTTTTATGATGCAAGAAGTATACTTCACACCAATGACTGCGATCCTCTATAAATGTTAGGAAATACTTTGCACCTCCCTGAGATTGAGTACGCATGAGTCCACATATGAGTGAATGATGTCTAAGAGTCCTCAAGACCTCTGATGCGAAGAGTGGAAAGGAATTCGGGTAGATTTTCTGAGGGCACAAACGGAACACGGAGACAGTTTGCTGCTCGTATTTAATTTGATACCCGTAACTATCTGTCCGCACGACGTGATTTGTACATCTTTTGAGGTGATATGCCCTAGCCGATTATGCCAAAGATCTATCAATGATTCTTGCGTATGCATCACAGATAGGGCTGATTCAGGAGCCTTTTGAATGAAATAAAGGTTGTTCTTGCGAAGAGCCATCTTTTGTGTCTTCCCATTAGTATCCTTTATTATCGCCTTGTGCTTCGTGAATATTACTGGATATTCTTGTCTGTGATCTTGGTGACTGACATCAAATTAGCACTTAGTTGTGGTACATAAAGTGTGTCCTTTAGTTGGATTCTTTTTGTATCACCATCGACGATCGTCGTAAATCGTGCGCATTCCTTAACATCAAGTTTGGCCGTCTCTCCGTTTGCAAATTTCAGTTCGCTATTCACTTGATTTGTGACGGTGAAGGTTTTTTCGCTGTGCGTCATATGCGAAGTGCATCCACTGTCTAAGCACCACTGTTCTGTTTTCATTCTGTCACATATGAAGTAGTTACTTTCGTCTGATTGAATCGCCCTCATATTATAGCACAGCAGCCTTCTTCACAGGTAACAAAAATAGGATGTTGTGTATTATCACTCAACTATTCTTTTATCAGGACCCTGGGAGTGAGTAGGCAGGGGCAAGCGGTTGGTATCCTTCTTGCCTTCTTTTGTTTCTTTCTGAAGAAACAGTCTTCTACTTTATGTCCCATTTTTTGCAAAATCGACATTTATTTCTCTTCTGAGGATTACGATTATTTTCATTATCAAATTTTGTCGGTTGATTCCTTCGAGATTTTTGCTCCGAGTATAGAACATTATTATTTTCATTAACATGCTCAACCTTTCGTTCACTATATTCTATGATTTTGAATTTTAAAGTTTCAATATCGGGTAGTGAATCCCGTGACTCCAAGGCGCATTTGAAAAGTTCATAGCTATCTGGTAGGCTAGGCAACAGCATGATTACAAACAACTTTTCATTTATTTCGATATCCATAGTAGCAAGCTTATCTACGGTGTCGAGGAATTCTGCTATACACATGCGAACGTCGGTTTCTTCCGACATTTTTATTTTCAAAAGGAATTTGAGAAGTACAATGGTCCGAGCAGGGCCTTTTGGTGAATAAATACCTTTGAGCTTGTCCCATACTTCTTTGGAGGTTTTGCATCCTTTGATGTGTTTCAGCTCTGAAGGGCCGATGGAGAGTATAATATCCGATCTAGCTTTTCGGTCTTGTCGTATCCATTCAGCGTGGGCCTTTGAATCCTCTTCCTTTTTTGGATGTGGAAGTTCTCCGGATGCATATTCCCATAAATCACTTTTGATGAGTAAGGCTTGTACGTGTAGAATCCACATCTCGTAATTCTCCTTGGATAGAGTCTCTATGTGGGTAGCATTAATAATATTTGCCATCTCCTGTTGGGTCGAGAGCCATTTATTTCGATCGGTTTACTATTGATGTGCGCAGTGGAAGCGTGCTGAGCCCTAACTTGTAAGAATTGTGCAGAGTTTAAAGGATTAAGACGACAGTCTTAAAATCGACACATTCGATAACGCATTTTTATTAACACAACATCTATTGCATGCACGAGTGACATTCAACTGTAACAATCACCAACAATAATAAAGAAACTTTAAAGAAGCAAGAAGCAATAATTAATAAATGTATGAAATCCATTGAAAACTTAAAAGCTGAAAATATTAATTTAAAGAAACAAAATTCTGAACTGACGATGAGACTTGTGGATTCTGAGCAGTATTCCAGAATAAACATTAACATGTTGGAGATTCATGGAGTACCTGTTAAACTATCAGAAAATTCATATTCAATAATTAAAGAAATTGGACATATGTTACAGGTTGATATTAGAGATGAAGATATTGATGCGTGTCACCGATTACATATTCACTCAGAAACACAAATCCCTCCATTAATTGTAAAATTCACAAGAAGTTGTTTTAAAGAGGTACTGTTGCATAGAAGGAGAATTAAAAGAAATTTTAATACTCTTGATCTAGGGTATTCTTATAGTAATCCGATTTACATTAATGAAAGCTTATGTCCTGGACAGAAGAAATTATTCGCCAAAGCAAGAGAAATCAAGCAGATGAAGAAGATTAAACATTTGTGACTCGCAATGGAAAAATATTCATGAGGAAAGATGACCAGTCACATATATTTCAAATAATCACTATGGAAGACTTTAATAAAATATAATGATTTTGATATGTTTTCTTCTCACAAAGAACTTGATATTTACTATCAAAATGTTCGTGGGCTGCGTACCAAAACACAACTGTTGTATTTAAATATATTATCAAATAACTATGACATTATATGCTTATCTGAAACTTCACTTAACGATGGTATATTTAATTCCGAAATGGTTGATGATAGGTATGTAGTTTACAGAATAGACAGAAATGGTAATACGAAAAAAATCTGGTGGTGGTGTTAAAAATTGCTATTAAAAAATCATTAAATTCTCACACATTATTATTTTAGAGGGGAATATAGAATCTCTATGGGTTAAATTAATTTATAATAATAAAAAGTATATTGTAACACATTCTATATTCCTCCAAATCCTATTCTGAGATATCACCAAGAACTGTTTAACAAAGTTGAAGACTATATTGATATATTTCATGATAGCGTAATAATAATACTTGGTGATTTTAATCTTCCAGAGATCACAGATAATTCCTTCAATTTAATAAATGGATCCAATAAAGCTAGATGGATTTATTAAATGGATTTATTAAATGGATTAAATGTTTAATAATGTAAAAAATTTCAACAATAGAACGCTTCATTAAGTTATTCCAAACATAGATAATTTAATTGTTGACGAGGTGATTGATTCCCTAATTTCAAAAGATCTTCATCATACTGCATTGAATATTTTAATTCAGTCGTTTACATCTGTAATGGTGAAGGATATTTCTGAATCCCGTTACAATTATAAAAAAGCCGATTTTTAAAAATTATACTAGTTATAAAAAAATACAGTTGGGATGATTTAATTATTTGTGAAAATATAAATACTCAGGTTGATCTATTTTATAATAAGATTTTTTTCAGCACTTGATGAATGTGTTCCTGAAGTTAAATATTATGAACGAAAATATCCTATTTGGTTTAATAATTCAATAATTAAAAATTTAAAGGTTAAAGAAAAAATTAGGAAGAAAAAACATGAATCAGAATATTGGCTAAATAAATTTAGGGAAATTAGAAAACAAATTAAAAAAGATATTAAGTTGTATAGATATTAATTACATTTGACTCATTTCTAACTTGTATAGAATCAGATATATCTGAAAATAGTTGTAACTTCTGGAATTTTATAAAGGCCAAGAAGTAAGTCCCAGGATATTGCCAATTGTTTTGCGGATTACTTTAGATCAGTTTACTCACAAAATCCTGCTCAGTATTTATTGATCGTAATGCCACAGCCTCCCCCCCCCCTATGATCTCAAATGATTTATGTACACTACTGTTTATAAAAATCGCAACACCCTGATGGAATAGCCCAATCTGCATTAAATTTGGAGCATTTGCATATCATGGATCAGAAAAGAAACCATTAGATTTTCAGGTCAATACAATGCGTTTTATTGTCACATTAGTATCGGGTGAAACCACCGTGGGATGCAATTACAGCCTCTAAACGTCGTGGCATTGAGTCAAACAAGCTCTGAATAAGGGCCTGGGGAATGTCCTGCCATGCTCTGTCTACACGGGTATACAGTTCATCCACAGTGGCTGCTGCAGGAGTCTGACGAGCCAATCGATGAGCAACCCTGTCCCACACATGTTCGATTGGAGACATGTCTGATGAACGAGCACGCCAGGGGAACAAGGGCGTCTGATGTGCTTGGAAAAAGGCGAAGACATTTCTGGCCACATGCGGTCGGGCATTGTCCTGTTGGAATATAGCGCCTGGAAGGTTCTGCAGGAAGGGGATGACCTCAGGTTGCACAACTTCCCTGATGTACCGGTCACTGTTCAGGCTGCCATGGATTCTGATCAGACGGGAACGGCCATGGTAACTGATTGCACCCCACACCATCACCCCTGGCGTTTGTCCTGAATGACGCTGCAGGATGCATTCTGGAAGGTCGCGCTCGCCACGATGTCTTCTGACTCGTATCCTGCCGTCATGGTGCTGCAAGTTAAACCTTGACTCATCCGAAAACACAACTTGTTGCCATTCAGCTTGCCACTGTTGGTGTTGATGGGCCCATTGCAACCTGAGGCGCCGGTGGTTTTAAGTCAAAGGAATCCGTAACAATGGTACTCGTGCCATCAATCCTCTGGAAATCAAACGGCGTCGTACAGTGCTAGCAGACATTGTCCTGCCCACTGTAGCACCCCACTGTTGTGCTAACACTGTGAAGTGGCTGTACGATCTGCTACACACATGCGATAGAGGTGTCTGTCATCTCGCGGTGTCGTCGTGCTGGGTCTTCCGGAGCCTGGTCTTCGGTGTGCCCTGTTCTCTTCGCTCCACTGCCTCCATGCACGCATAATTGTCGTTGCATTACGTCCTACACGAGCAGCAATGTCACGATACGACCATTCCGCTTACGCAGACCAATTTTGCGTCCTCTTTCAAAGTCTGTCAGATGTTGATATGGTACCCTTCGTCGTCGTCGAGGCATGGTGTTCTTTCAAGCAATTACTCTGAAAATCTAATCATATATACTCAGACGCATTGTATGCAAATATTGCAAATTGCATATAGATTAGACCATTCCATCAGGGTGTTGCGATTTTTATAAACAGTAGTGTATTAAAGAAATCTCCAAGGCCGATATTAAACTTGCTGTTAAAACATTGAAACCCAAGAAATCATCTGGGCCTGATAGAATACCACCGTATCTGTTTAAGGGTTGCAAAGATCTTTTCACAGATCCATTATATATAATTTATAACCTTATTATTAAAACTAGTACTTTTCCCGACAAATGGAAGTTAACAAAAGTAAGTCCAATTTTTAAGTTTGGTGATTCCAATCTAATTAGCAATTACAGACTGGTGGCCATTTTATCAACTTCATCAAAAATATTTGAAATCATACTTTACAAATTTATATTTAAACATGTTCAAGATAGTATTTGTATCAATCAGCATGGATTTATGCCTAATAGATCAACTGTAACAAACTTATGTAACTTTGTTCATTATGTTTCTATTGAGTTGGATAATAGACTTCAAGTTGATGTTATATACACTGATTTTCACAAAGCATTCGACAACGTTGATCACGATAAATTATGGAAAAATTATCCTTTTACAGTTTTTCTGAATCTATATCTTTGCTACCATCATATTTAAAACAGAGACCTCAACCTGTACTGTACAAAAATTGTTCATCATATAAATTCCCTGTATATTCTGGAGTACCACAAGGATCAAACTTAGGTCGTTTATTATTTCTTTTATTCATTAATGACGTTTCGGCTACTATCCAGTTTTCTAAAATTTTGTTATTTGCAGATGATCTTATAATTTTTAGTTCTATTAAATCTACCTCCGATTGTGTTAATCTTCAAAATGATTTGCATGCCTTAAATAAATGGAGTGAGGAAAAATAATCTCCCATTTAATACATCTAAATGTGAAGTAATAACCTTTTCTGGGCACAAGAAAAACATTGTTTTTTAATTACAGGATTGATGAAACAATATTACAATATGTTAACAAAAAAACTGTTCTTGGTGTGACTTTTAATAAAAATTTACATTTTGCAAACCATATTATTAACCTTGTTAGCTTAGCAAATATAAATCTTGGATTTGTAATTCGTAATTCATATCAATTTAATAATTTAAGAGTGTTGCTTATTTTATATACGGTAACGCATTTGTAAGATCTAAGCTTGAATATGCATCAATTATATGGAGTCCATATACTACCAAGTATATTAAACTTGTTGAAGCTGTTCAAGCTAAATTTATAGAATTTTTCGATATTTCCCTACATTTGTTTCTTATGAATCATTGCTTCACTTATTTCAAATTCATACTCTTTCACATAGAAGGAACTGTCAGTTGGTCGTATTTTTATATAAACTATTACATAAGGAAATTGATGATCCCAATATAAGAGATAAAATAAGTTTTTATGTTCCTAATATTTCTTCGAACAGGTTTCGTAATTTATTCTTTATTCCAAGGGTTAATACGGACTCGCATAAAAATTCGCCAATACTTATAATGTTGTGTTTTTACAATAAAATACACTCTCTACCGATTGATATTTTTAGTATGAGTCATAATCAATTTGTTAATTCTTGTAATAACTTCTTACCACTTGTGTGTCAATAGCTTTCATTAATACTTTCATTTTTTATTAAATAATCAGTTTTTATTTATTTCCTTTTGTTAATCAGTTACTTCATTTATGTAATTACTCAACTCATGTTTTTGATTTTCAAATTGCAAATGTGAATTGCAAGTTTTGAAATATTTGTAAAAACTTTCGAAATATAATTGCAATTTTTTAGTGAACATAGTAATTGGGGAAACCTGTTATGTTCATAAAAAATAAATAAATAAATAAATAAATAAATAAATAAATAAATAAAATAGATCAGCGAGAAATCTAGACTGCAAAAAGTACACGTGTCATAAACAAAGATGTTTGGTCACGAATACCTAGAAACCTGGAAACTTATCGGGCCAAATCAACAGGAAATATGGGCGATTACATATTAGAAACGAAAATAATCCATCCGCTCTTTAATTACTACTCATTGGACCAGGAGCTCACCAAGACTAACTCCGATGAAACCTGCTGCATGTACCAGCAGATGCACCCGGCGTTGCAGGGGATAATTACAGTTATAAGTAAACAGAACAACCCCAAGAAGTTAAATATTTCTTCCCGGAGAAAATTTGGAGAAATTTGGAGAAATAAAAAATTTGGAGAAAATCCCTTTATCGTTTTGTTTACTTTTGAGAGCAACTGAAATTAAACTCATTATGACGACTTTAATTAATTTGAATTCAATAATAGCAATACGTCCCAGAGGATTTGAATCGTTGATAGAGATGGAAGGAGGAGACTGGTTGAATTGTAAATAATTTTAAATAAGTAAATAAATGGAATTATACAATTCAATGATCAATAAGATCATTTATGTTCATCACACAATTAGGTGGATTTGATTCAAAAGATAATATGGATTTAACTCTGATGCCTTCCCATATGACGTTCACCCACATTAGATGACTAGAGCCTGGAAACGTCGCGAAGGCGTGATGGTGAAACTGATCTATTGTGCGTATACCGTATTCAAAGACAACGGCGACCACGATGGGTTTATTGGATGAAGATCCATGCATATTGCAAAAATATCGTGAAAATAAACAAGAATTAGCAATTTGTATCAAACGCAGCTAAAAAGAGGAACAATGATGTGCTATGAATAACGATTAGGTTAATTTTAGTTGAGTAAAGACATTAACTAATTTTCTTAACGTTAAGTAATACACATTGAAGTTCTCATAAGTAGCAATCAAACATTTCATACCCTTCACTGAGCACAGAGCAGCCAAGGCCGGCTCGCAGCTAGAGATCTCCTCGGGGGTCGCCTTTGCAATGCTTTGGTCATGTGCTAAAAGAGCATAGACGAATCTTCTTGCGTATAATTATCTCCTGAGAGTAGTGGGCTTCCTGTTGCTCCTCTGTGTGGGTTGTTGCCCCTATTGCTTGGCTAAGCTCAGGGCAGGCAAATGGTGGAACAGAGTTTTTCACGAGGCCTTGCTTGTGCACCTCGCCAACGTCCAAATGAAGCCCGTCCGAATTACTATTGGTGAGGGATTTCTGTTCCTTTCGGGCCGGGCTATCGTAGATTCCCTAGCTTTGGCTGAGGGTGGGTGTCAAAAAATCCTGAGCAGATTTAGAAGAAACGTTGTCCAGTTCATTAGCATAAATTAAAAGTTCATTCGCACTCCCCTGTTGTGCTTTTGCTCCTGTGATATCCAATACAATTCTGGTAGAAGTCTTCTCCAAAATTGAGCAGCATTCGAGATCGTTCCCGTACTCCGACTTCAATGGATTCCTCAGATGCTCACCGTAGAATGAGGCTCGGTACTGCGGGCGAAATTTCTCTTTAAACTGCTTGGAGAACGTGGGGTGATTGACTTCGCTGGCTGAGTGGGCCCTATCTAACAGATATGAGAGAGAATTGAATTTTTGGGTAAGTAAACTTTAAATGAGGACTCACTTTTCTTGGCATCCGTATCAAAATGTCGATTATATCAAAATGTTCCTTCATCGTGTCTCCTAGACGAATCCTGGTCTCATAGTCCTCTTTCCCACTCCCTAGAGTGCTTTCTCAATTCTCTCTGAGGAATTTCCCGTTTGGATCTCTTTTTATCCTTCGACGTAATGGGCTTATTAGGAATGCAATTATGCGGAGCCAATTCGGAACAGGTATTGGATGTCTTGCTCTCTTGGCTTGGTTCACTTCTATGAGGAGGTCGCGGGTAGCTATTTCCACGTTTTAATCTCGGCTTAATATTTTCTTCTCAATGCCGATTTCCCTGATGAGAGCGTGTCGAATCATTGAATTTGCTCGATGAATTTTTCGAGCAAATCCGATGTTCTGACACTCATTCTACCGGGCGTCAGCTTTCTTAATTTTCTCCACATTTGATTGATATTTTTATAGTAGTAGCTCTATACATTTGGCTAATAAATTCTGCAAAAGACATTCTTGTAATGCTTGCGCATGCGCAGTTAAATATTATTTATTATAAGGCCCATATATCATCAACTGTTTAAAATTTTTATATTCTGATTGCAAGGTGTTGTCTCAAGTTTAGTTTTTCAAGTTTCCTAAAAATGGCATTCCACTGGGTTGAAACCATGTATGTTAAAAACAAAAACTTTCAAAAACATTTCGAATTTTTTGAAGAAACCTTTATATCTCCATGATTATATACGTTTTTCTTATACAAACGACATCAGGTAAGTAAAAGAAGCCTCTTAATTATATGCTACAGCTACAACGCATTTCAAGCATTATTTTACACAGGGTGACACAAAACTTTATTTTTTAGTTCACTTTGTTTCTGGTCCCCTATTTGCCTTCGGGACAAAACTTTCGCTGAAATACATAAGTGGAACATACTCTTTACACTCCTGAACTATCAGGAAAATTTGTCAAGTATTTTTCTAGATTTTCAACAAAACGTCAAACTCGAAAGTGTCTGTTACTTTTGGCAAGATAGCGTATATGTGAATCTTATATTTTATCTGGTAATAGTATATGCTATCTTATATTTTATCTGATATTCCCTTAATAATATTCTGTTTTTTATTTTACTTTGTCACTTTCGAGCCGGATATTTTCATCTTAAATGAAATTCTTAGCTTAACGAGTCAAATACTGATATTGCAGCTTTTATTAGTAAAAGTGGCAGAATTAATTTCTCTCCTTAAATAAGGTTATTTTTATTATTATAAAAGAGCCAAAACTCATGTTGCAGCCACCGAAAGAAGAGCTAGGCAACAGGAGGGCACCCATAAATGCCGGAGAAATCCAGTCCAAATGCAGCCAAATTGATTAAGCAGTTTGGAGAATCTTATGATTCTGGACTTCTCTAAAAAGCAATAAGTTTCGCAGCGAAGCAGCTATTGGAGAGCAAAGCCAATACAGGGCAGCGGCAGTCTGATTGTATTCCTCTTCCAACCAGGATGACCCATCTAAATCTAATGCATGCATGGTCAGAATTGCAAATATTCAAATTTGTGAATATCAAATAGAAAAACGGTCCATGAGTAGAAAAACGGTAGATATTTAATAAGCCAGTTCGTGTTGAAGTAACTTCACCATCAGAGCATAAGCACATCAACAAACGCCGTATTTATGGTCTATGTCAGCCAATCAGAGAAAACGACAGTAATCATCTGATTGGCAGACAAAGAAGCCATATGTCATGTGGTAAGTGTCACTGTAAAAAGATCGTCAGATCCTCAAGTGCCAGTGAGCGGCAGAAAGATGTAACGTTGATGGTGACAACCTGTAGAGATCTCGTGGATCTCAGTAACGAGAGAGTAGGGGAGAAAGAAGAGACCAACGATGGTGAATGCGTGGTGAAGGTAAGAACAGTCTTCATTATACAAGCAGAGTTTTAAAGGCTGTAGAAAAGAGGAGCACAATGATGAAAGATATCGCAAAATGAGACAAACCGCTCTAAACTCGGAAAGAGCAGTGGCAAGAGCAAGGAGCTTTGAACGACAGCGGACTTTGATGACAGCAATAGCCAGTGAGCAGAACGACATGGGAAGTCAATGTTGTCATCAGGCTTCTCATTATCATTGGGAATTACCTCCACAATTGAGGAGAAATCCCTTTGTTGAACTCCAACAGCATCTAATAAAAAAGAGCACCATAGATGAGGCAGCAACAACCTTAGAGTACTTTCCTGCAAACCATTGTTTCCTGCCTAGCACCAATGGTACATCCTCACAAAGTCTCGAGAGTGATTACATAACCTTCGAGGGAGCGGCTATACACGATAAATTAATTTTTCTAAATTCCATTCCTCACCTATATTAGTGGGCTAAACCTTCAGCACTTTACTGAGTTTCACTGTTCTATGACCCCGGTGCTTCATGAACTGTTAAAAGATGTATTCACACTTGAAATTTCTGGACCATTGGATTACAGCGAAACTCTAGGAGTATTCCTGTTCTCTTTTCCAGGAGGAATTTAGACTAAGAGGAACAGGAGGATTCGTTGCCCTTGCCTTGAACTCTTCAAATTGAAAGAGAAATCGTCTCTTTAAAAATTTTACCCAGCAAAAAATACAAATGGAGCCTAACTTTACTATTCTTAATGACTTACAACATAAGTACGCCAGTAATTTAGAGTGTATGTTAATATTTTCAGAGTAAACAGCAGCAACATATGGTAGTAGTATTTTTATCGAATTTGTTCTTGACACTGCTTATTTGCAACTTAATACGGAAGAAATTTACGTCATGTGGAGATCGACCGTAAAAGTGGTTTATGCTCATGCATGCTTCGCCATACATATGATTTACGCCTAGTGATACGTACACGTTCGTGTTTGGCAATATTGAAAAGTGATTCAATATTGTTTCCTTATGGTGATTATGGTGCGATGAAGATAACAGCACTGATATTTATTTTATTTGTGTGTTAAAGTGCTTTATTCAAGTGGGAGTGTTTACATATTGTCAGCTACAGCAAACGTTTGTGGTTTTAAGCGACATGAATTGCTACAGTGTGAACGTGTTGTGTTAATACTGATTCTTAGGTTTGTGTGCCTCATATGTCCATTATGTATTTTTTAATACCCATATCTGCGATTTGTCAATGGGAATTCTGATGTCTGCTTTGGGTGGCTAATGCAAAAGTTTAAGCATCATTTTGGTGAGATTGTGTTGCAACAAGCTTATATAGGTGTTGCATCATAATTAAGCCAGTGTCACTCGCGCGAGCGGTGTTTATACCGCACTTTTTGATTTTTTTGATATAGCTCATCATACAGTGGTGCTGCCTTATGTGACTTCCATGTATTCCAAATACAACTTATTGGCAACACATAGCACCGGTTTTGATCTTATTCATTTTATCGAAAGTGAAGATTAAAGCTGTGTTTTCCACGCTTGGTCTCACTTTGCAGTGCAAACACCACTACGCTAGCAGTCATGTAAGTAAATTTTTGACATAAACATGAATTTTTATAAATCACTTTAAAATCACTTAATTTTATTATTTTCTTCTAATTTGTATAATTGTTCATAAATTGCACTATCTTGAGTTATCAAATAAAATTGCACTGAGTTCTTTTTTATCAAATAAAATCACTTTTAAAAAGTGCAGTGTAAACACCGCAGCACGGGTAGTGCTGTTAAAAAATATGGCGTGAGTGATGCATTCTCCACGATGATGATTAGTAATGATGATTTATGATAAAGAATGATGAATTTTGGCATAAATTTATAAAAAAAAATTATAAAAGTATAATAAAAATCATTTTATGTTATTTTATCTCACTGAGTTCTTTTTTTATCAAATAAAATCACTTTTAAATAGTGCGGTGTAAACACGCGAGTAGTGCTGTTATAAAATTTGGCACGAGTGACGCCAGGTTAAAGAAGTGAGAGTTTTTATTCTTCTGTTTACCTACGTGATTCCTTTAAGTATGAAGGATTCAAGGTAGACAATTAATTCAAGTGTCATCTCAGTGTTATCAGGATTTATCTTATAAGTATTAGCAATCCAAAATAACAGCACGTGACTCAGCTAATGAAGAAGTCCTTCAAAGAACTGTTATCCAAATTTTCATTTTATAGTCATATAACAATTAATTTTGCTTTCAATTGTAATATCGTTGCAATAAACCAATTAATATTTTATCTTTAAACTCTGTCTTTTGTCCCACAATTTACCATGTGAAAGGAGCAGAACGTTTGTCTTGCCGAGCATGGTTGTACCAGACCGTTTTAGATAAGTTCTTTCTTCCCGCCCAGCCCACCCACAAAAATTTTTTATTGCATTCGGACGAGAGGCTTAGATTATTTTTTTTCTTTGCCGACCCTATCCACCCATTTTTCGTCATTGGACTGCCGTTAAGGAAGATTTTATAACTCACTACATAAAGAATTTATTGTGATTGAGTGGAATGTTTGAGCCAGTGTTTAGTGAAAGACATTGTCAAGATTCATTTTATTCATGAAAGATTTTCATTCTTCAGTTTAAGTGAATTATGATAATCACGAGGTTAGAGACCCAAATTCGGAAGAGACTGGAGAAAACCAAATTCCAGAATAAAAAGAATAATCAGTTAATTAACCTGTATTGTGCCAAATTAGCGTCCCAGCTACAGGAACGTGATGAAAAAAGTACAGTTTTACTATAATGCATTTAATGTCACTTAAAAATAATTCTTGATAATAAAAATTGCAAAATGCTGCAAAACGCCATGAATGCAATGACATGAAATTGAAAGGAAGAGGGGAGGCTGAAAAAGAACAACATAGACAGACAGATCAGAAGATAGAAGGTTTAGCTAAAGGAATCAAGTTACAGCCATTTTCCTGAAAAGAAAAAAAAGAAAAACATTAAGGTGCAAACGCATGTATGGCACTGTCCCAATGGAAGTTAACTGATAATGTCATGTCTAAAATTAAGGTGGGGTATATGAATGATACTTACACACAGAAACTAATGGCACAAATGAAACCTTGGTTTATATGAGAAGGGGTGATATATTAGAAAAACAACAAGGGTGTTCGTATGTTAATCCGTCACCAGCAAGAGATCATAAACAAATTAGTGAAAAAGTCACACATTGATATGACAGCCGGACATCTAGAGGTCTAAAAGATGGTAGACAGACTTATTAAATTGTACTTGTGAAATAATCTTGAACGGGAGGTCAGGAAATACTTTGCTACATGTGATGTATGTCACCAAAACAAAGTCCCATGGGATGTGCCCTATGAACACTTACAACCACACGAAATTCCCAATTTGGAGATAGCACACTATCACTTTGGACTTTTTCTTACCGCTTTCAACATCGACCCAAGGAAACAATGCTCTCCTTACTGTTGCAGATAAATTATCTAAAAGAGTGAGGCTGTTTCCTCTTCGAGATACTATCATGGCTGAAGAGACAGTGCAAATACTAGTTTCCCACATCTTCAAGATGCATGGATTCCCGGAGGTGGCAGTATCTGATTGAGACATAAGGTCCACATTTTACCTCTGCCGTGTGGAAGGAAATCTACAAGTTACTCTAAATTGAACGGGGATAACAAAATATCATGATTAACCAAATCCTAGGCTTTATTTATATCCAAAAAATAACTGCTGAATAAAGACCATGATGAGAGGATTATTATAATTTTTGTATCAGTTCCAATAATAAATTTTGGATTGATTTCTTTTTTCCATAACCATATATTTCTTTACCAGTAGTATTGTTCTCTTCCCAAATTACAAATATTACAAATTTTTTACAACAATATAAAAATTAAATCAAATAAGAAATTAAGTAATATTGTTTTCAAAGAATAAAAAAGCGCCCAAAAGGCCACTGGGTCTGTCTAGGGGCATCCATATAACAATTATAAAATAATCTAAAATTATATAAATTTGTATAAATTTGTATGGCATTAAATGGCAATGACAATATCAACAACAATAATAATAGTAATGATAATTTTTTTATAATTAAAAACATTACAATATAACCAATAATGATATTAGTAGTAATTATAATAATAATAGAAACAGTAAAATAAACAGAGGACTGTGTAAATTGGTTTTAATTAAGAGTGAACAGAAGTTAAATCAGAAGTAATTAGGCCCGAGCGAATGTTTCTAAGGAGATGACATTTACAAAATTGAAGAGAAGGTGCCTCCCGAAGTTCCACAGTTAATTTTGACCAACAGATAGCTCTGGAAATCGAAATTGATCTCCTTAAGTAATTCACTCTATAAAATGGGATTACTTTTTTTTCTCTCTTGTGAGATAGTGATGATATGGACTGATTAACATAGGGGGGTTTCTAATATTATATATGTTATGCGTAATTTTATATATAAATTGAGTTAGTTGAATAAAATAAAGATTATCAAATTTTAATAAGTTGAAGTTTTTAAATTCTGAACTGTAAAGGAAATTTAAATTGGAAAGGAAGAGAAAGCGGGCATATTTAACAATATTCGTAAAAAACGTTTTTGAAGTTTAATTATAAGATTTCTTTTTTTCTGTGTGGATTATCAAAAGCATATATATATAATCAGAGATGGACTATGTCAAAACAAACAAAATATGGAGAGAGATGTGTGGGTTATAAAATCGGGTGGGTTATTTCTAGTTTTTTGGAACCCATAGCATAGAAGTATAGATATTGGTCGATTATTATTTAAATCTTTTTTTATTTTACCTTTCTTATATATTGGCCTAACATTTGACATTTTCATTTGTTTTCAATATTACATTATATAAATGAGTAAATGGCTTAACAAAACCTTTACCATTGCTTCTAATGTCCTTTGCCCAAATTCCATCAATTCCTGAAGATTTATTTATATTTAGACTTCCAGTAATTTTTTCAATTTCTTTTTCTTCCACTGAATCCATAACAATAGAATTTTGTATTGATATAAGCACTTGTAATGAATCATAACTACTGCGTCTCAGAGGTATTATTTATTTATTTATTTATTTATTTATTTATTTATTATGTATATAAGCACCATCATTCATAAAAACATGTGCAAGAGACGTACAAAAACCTGCGTCGAATATTAAATCTACGCCCAAGAGAAGTAAAAATATGACGCACTATGTTTACGAAAACAGTCAATACACGTTGTTGATATGCAAGCTGGACAACTGAAACACCACTATTCAAAAGAATGCTTGTTTGAATAAGCATACCTGGATGTAGAGGGTGCTCTTTCAAGGTCAAGCACAGCAGCTAATGTTTAAAATTTTAACAACGTCTCCAAGACATATTCTAGGGTTAATGTGAACTTTCATCCTTGTGCACAGTCAGTTTTAATGTCTCCAATAATTTCTTTGAACATATAAGTAGCAGTATTCTTTGTCTTTACAAAACTGTATCGAAAAGTACAGAGCCTAACGTTTCTATTCTTATTGACTTATGACATAAGTATACTGGTAATTTACACTGTATGTTAATCAGTTCAGAGAAAATTGCAGCAATATAAGGTAGGCATACCTTTGTCGACGATGTTTCCCATGTCTTCTCGACACTGCCTATTTCCAACCTTAATACAGAAGAAAATTATATCGTGAGGAGTTTAAGTGTTTTATGCCTATGCATCTTCGCTGTACATATGAGTTATGTCAAGTGATATGTATTTTTCTTTGTGCAATAGTGAAAAGTGATTCAATATTGTTTCCTTATGGTGATTATGGTGTTTGAAGATAAGAGCACTGACATATATTTTTTTGTGTTGAACTTCTTAATTCAAGTTTGTTTACATATCGTCAGGTACAGCAAATGTTTGTGGTTTGAGAAGTAACATGAATTGCTATAGTATTAAAGTATTATGCTAATAGTAATTCTTACGAGTGTGTGTCTCGTATGTCATTATACCCATATCTGGCGATTCATCATTTAGAAATCTGATATCAATTTGGGTGGCTAACGCAAAACGCAAAACTGTAAGTGTCATTTTGGTGATAGTGTGTTGCAGCAAGCCTGTTAGTTGCTGCAACATAATTAAAGAAGTGAAAGCTTCTCTTCTTCTATTTATGTATGTGGTTCCTTTAAGTAAGAAGGATTCAAGGTAGACAAGTAAATCAAACATCATCTCAGTGTTATCAGGATTTACTTTATAAATATTAATAATCCAGAATTAACGGTACGGGATTTAGCAATTGAAGATGTCCTTCAGAGAAATGTTATCAAATTTTCATTTACTCTGGTATAACAATTAATTTCGCTTCCACTTGTAATGTTGTGGCAATAAACCAATAAATCTTTGGTCTTTAAATTCCTTCTCTTGTCCCTCAATTTACAAGTGACATCATGCAACACAAAGTGACAGGATGGTAGCAGGAAATATAAAAAAGAAATATAAAAAAATAAAAAATAAATTTATACAAAAAAGGATTTACAAATATGAATTAAAAAAATTAAAATAAATAAATCAGTTCTGATTGCTTGCATTGTGGTTCTTTTTGATTAGTTGATCCAGGATGTTGTTCACTTCGTCCAGGATGGGGTTCTTCTCGATGCTAGTCTTTATGAGTTGATCGGCAAAGGCTGCTTCTCCATCATTGGCTACAAGGGGAGATCTAAAACTAAGTTCCACTTCCACGGTATGGCCATTTATTACACCACCTATACAAAAGCAACACGAGCATATATGCAGGTTCACTTTTCCACACAGTCCCCAAGATACCCTAAACATTTATCCGAACAATCAACCAAGTTTTCGATTCCGGATGCATAGAAATCTCCTCCAGCATTTTGTAACCACATGGTGACAGCCGCTTTCACCTCCTCATCGTTTCAAAATCGTTGTCCACCGAGTTCCGTTTTGAGCTTACCGAAAAGTTGAAAGTCGAATGACGCTAAGTCGGAACTGTATAGAGGATGTTGCCAAACCTCCCACTTGAATCGCTGCAGCAGTTTACACGTTTGGCAGGCCTTGTGAAGTGTTGCGTTATCATGCAACAAAATCACACCGGCGCTCAATTTCCATATACAGCAGTGATTTCATGATGAATGTCCGTGAAATTCACCCGTTTGGCTCATAGAAATCGGATTGCTGCTCACACCTCAAGTTTGGAGTTGACATCCAGCTGATGCGACATTGTTTTTAGCCCACTAGTCACACAAAACACGACGGGAAACCACAGCAACTGTCCTATCCGACGTCTGGGCAGTTAATATCCCTTTCTCCGCTTTGCCCAAGATTGCAACACACAGCATGCTCCTGCAGCGAGTTAGTGCAACTTACTTTTTGATCTTCCCTCGTACATACGATATCTTATGTTCATTGAACCTTTCCATAAAAGATCATTTTGTACATCCTATATAAAATCACTCAAAATTGGGATAAGAGTTATTAGATTTGGGATCCGGTTAGTAGACACTGCATTTTGAGAAATTCTCATTGTGTGTAGGCTTTAATTTTGGATTCTACATCTGCTTGCAGTTGTTTGCAGATTTAAATACGATATTGAGACCTTCCTCTTGGAAAATGTTTGAAATTATTGTGAACTCCTGGCCTGTACACGTAATTGCAGAATACGTTTGGCTTTTTTCTCACTAGAGTCAGTTCTGTCTTTGAGGTTGCATTTTGTCCCGTTGAATATTGAAAGTTTGACCTATTCGAGGAAGGAGCTATTTTTAGCAATGCTGTCTGTGAGTTGGATTTCATCACTCCTGTCTTCTTTTGTAATCCATATGTCAGAGTCTTTGGAAATAGTATCTGCGAGCTGCATTCATGTGTTGAGGTGGATGATTGGATGAAAAACCTACGATGTTGTGCACGGTGGCAGGCTTATGGGAAATACTGAATTCCAGAGTCTGCTTCTTGATTTTTTTGTGAATGGTAATGTCAAGGTAGTTAATGCAATTGTTTTTATCTTCTTCCATCGTGTAAGAGATATGGTGGTGAAAACCATTGAAGACATCAAGTTAAATCTCGGCTTTGGTCACGTTTTCATCGATTATGATTAATGTGTCATCAATGTATCAGGAGTTGTGTAACATTTATATGAAATTCATCAAAGATGTTGTGTCATGTCGTGTTGCTGAAGGGGGGGGGGAGTTACATGAGCCCAAATGGGAATTAAATAGTTCAATATTTTATCTGCATCACCCAACACGACTCTCTCCCCTTTCTTAATCCCCTAGATATTGACGCTCTTCATACTTTCATTTGCAAAAAATTTGATTTTCTTTATTCCAATAAGTGTAATAAATTTCAGAGAGACCGTATTTCCTTCCGTAATAAAACCGATTTTCTCTCTAATCCTTTATCTGCCTATTTTCTGAACTCCCTGTCTAAAAACGAACCACCTCCCTCCACCAGCTCTAGCTCTTCCACTCCTGGCATAACGTGGTTATTAATCTTTTGACCACTGAACTTTCATCTCTCGAAATTAGAACTTTCTCTAAAGGCTTTCCTTCTGTCCCACTCCTAATACCATTGACACTTTAGATATCATTTCCTCTCTCGATAACTTCAGCCATGCCCTCAGATCCCGTCTATACTTCTGCATGAATCCTTCTAATACTACTCTCGCTACCAGCTCAACCTTCCATATTCCCAGCAACTGGACCCCTCCTCATGATATCAATCCGGAACTTGAAGTTTACATCAAGTCCATACAAAATGACATCCTCTCCCTTACTAAAAATATTAAAACAACTCTTCCTAACCTCACCAATAACGAATTTCTTTGTATCAAACGCCTTAGTAATAACCCTGATATAACAATTAAACCCGCAGACAAAGGGGGCGCTATTGTTGTTATGAACACCTCTGACTACATTAACGAAGCTAATAGACAACTCTCTGATATCACGTTCTACAAGAAACTAACCTCCGACCCTACTGACACATTCAATACCGCACTTAAAAATATCCTCTTTCGGCTTGAATCCTCCTCCCAAATCGATAAAAAAACCCGCCTCTTCCTCCTTCCTAAATTCAGTTCCCCTGGTCTTTTCTACCTTCTTACCAAGATTCATAAACCAGCCGTCCAATCATCTCTTGTAACAACACCCTCTGTGAGCCACTTTCTGCTTATGTCGACCACCACATACGCCACATCCCACCTTGTCTTCCTTCCTATATTAAAGGCACTATCGATTTTCTCTCCCATGTCCAGCGCCTTAACGACTCTAATTACGCTTTTAAGAACTTCCTTCTCTTCACACTTGATGTCTCTTCTTTCTACACTAACATTCCTCATGATGATGGAATTGAAGCTGTTCGCAACAGTCTCGAGGCTAACAAACCTTTCCAAGTTCCTTCTACTGACACAATCTGCCTTCTCCTTAACACCATCCTAACCTCCAATTTCTTCACTTTTAACAATGATTATTATATCCAGTCCAGTGGTACTGCTATGGGTTCCAAAATGGCTCCTAACTATGCCAACATTTTTATGGGGGAGGTGGAAACCAAACTGCTTTCCACATCTCCCTTGAAGCTGTTAGTTTGGCTACGGTATATTGACGATGTTTTCCTGATCTGGCCACATAATGAAGACTCTCTCCTATCTTTTATAACCCACTCTAACTCCATCCACCCCTCTATCAAGTTTTCTCATAATTATTCTATCACAACTGTTTCTTTTTTGGATTTCTCTATCTCTATCACTAACAACAAATTGTCCACTAATCTCTATAAGAAGCCCACTGACCAACACCAGTCCTTACACTATGATAGCTGCCATCCACGCCATTGCAAGAATAACATCCCTTTAGGTCAGTTAACTCGCATCCAGAGAATAAGCACTAGTCAGTCTGACAAGGACTTCCATGCTAACGCCCTTACTCACTCCCTTAAAGCAAGAGGCTACCCCAAATCTGTCATACGCGCTTCTATCTATAAGCATCGCAATTCCTGTTCTAACAACAATCCTAAACCTTCTCCAGCCATGGCCACACCTACGTTAGTTCTTCCTTATCATTCAACCCTCAATAGTATTAAAAATATCCTAAGGAAACAAACATATAGTTGACAACTCTCCTCTTCTCCATTCCATCCTACTAGAAACACCTAAAGTTTCTTTTAAACGGACATCTAATTTTAAAGATATTCTGGTCCATTGCTATTACTAAACCAGGCAGTTCTACTAAGGGATGTTCTCCTTGCAATGAAAAGCGTTGTGGCATTTGCCATTTTCTTAACCCTGCTACCTCCATTTCCAGCAGTGCTTTCTCCTTTACTTTCAAAATTAACGAGAACCTGACATGCACTTCTCACAATCTAATTAACCTATTACATTGCAAGGTATGCCAGAAACAGTATCTCGGTGAGACAGGCAATACCATATGTGCCAGATTTGCTGGACATAAATTCGACATCCTTAGCAATGCTGACACCCCTGTCACTAAACACTTTAATTCCCTTGGCCACTCTTTACAGTCTATCAGCCTTTATACTATTCATAGTAACTTCCATAACAAAAAAGTGAGAAAGCAATTCGAGTCTTTTCTTATTTGTAAATTCAATTCCCTCACCCCTAATGGCATTAACCTTAGCAAAGTCACCATTCCCTCACTACTTTTCCCATATCCCTCTCCAACTTCAGCTATTCCTTAATTTGTCGCAAGCTCATGGGCCCTTTTCTTTTTTCTTTTTTTTTTTCTTTTTTCTTTATCTTATCTTTTATTTCTTCTTTTCAAAGTTCATTCATATTTTTGTACCTTTGACCCGATGCTCTTACATGTAGGACCATTTTACAGGGTGACTAGCGACCGGGAATTGTCAGGGAATTTTTTTTAAAACCGGGAACAGTCAGAGAATCATAAAATCGAAAATTTTGAACAATGTCAAAAATATTCTTTCATGACAGCTTTTTTTGTCTGCTCATAGTCAGGAAAAATCAAGGAAAATTCAGGGAATTTTATGAAATCTTTTTGCTAGGCACCCTATCTTTCCTAAACTTTTTTATAATTTCATATGTGTCATCCTATTGCATTTTTCTCCCCGCCCCCTTATTATTTCCTATTTGTCCTCCATCCTGTCATATCCCAACCATTCTACTAATTATTCTCAATTGTTCTCTTCTTGTTGTTCAGCCAATATCGTATTACTATTCCCCATAAAAACAATATATAAACCTGTCCATTAGTACAACTTTCATAACTTCGGGATAATTCTTTAATATTCCATTTGCTTTTAGAGAATTATCCTTTTTTGCTTTGATAAAGGATAGTCGCTATCCAAAACGTCAGCTTTTTATTTTGATTTTGATTAATTATTTTTGTTTATTATATCTTATTTGTTATTTAATTTGTATTTTTAATTATTAACGATTATTTTTGTATTCCAGGGTTCTTGTGTCTCGTCCTTCTCTTAATATATATCCGTTCAATATTTTAGCTAGCAATTCTTAAGTTGTAATTCTGTTATTTAATTACCAGCCTAATATAATTCTTTCTTATAACTTTATAATTACAATTTTCTTATTCAATGTTTAGAAATAAAAGGCATTATTTATATATATTCATTGCTCATTTTCGTTGCGTCGATCTCAACCCTGTTGCGTCAACAGAGCAAAGTAACAGAGTGAGATGATCACTGTTTACTATTATTGTTGTGGAGAAATTCTTTGAAGATGAGGTTCTCGTCATCTTTTAATTGCTGTGATAACGTGTTGTTTTGTTATTGTAAAGAATAAAAGGTTTTTTTTTTGAACCGATAAGTTCGTAATGGAAAGACGTTTTTTCTGTTTTTTGGGAGATATAGTGATAATGGCATCAGACTGTGATGGAATGCTGCTGTTCTAAGTCGATATTTTGTTTATCATTGATTGTCTGCAAGGAAGAGCGTGTGAACGAGCTTTTTCAGATGCAGTGTTGCTAACCTCGAGCAGAGCGTTCAACGGTAGTTATCGTTTGGCCGTCCTGATGGGAAAGTTTATCCATGCGCAGGTATCACTGCTGGAGCAGTATTCGAATTTCTCCGCTTGCCATAATTGATGTCTTCGATTGGTGAGTGAATTTTATTTGTTGTTTTACTTTGTCCATGGAACGACGTGAGGGTCCACTAGTACAGCCCCGAGACAAAAGTCCTGCAACATCAAAATTTCCTCCAAATGTCCATTTGCAAAATTAAGTAACCTAAGTTGGAAACAGAAAAAACGAAAACTACCTCATATGTTATATATTGTGGACATTTTTAAATACACTAAAACCCTTAAATAATCCAAAACAAGATTTACTCATACAAAACATTACGAAAAGAAAATTGCCACCTGGGACAAAAAACCTGCAACACCATGAATATGGGACATATGTTGCAATTCTAGAATTTAACTTAAAATCAAACTAAACTAAAGTGGATACAACTACTTTTTGCATATCAATGACTATAAAAATCTAACAACTGCATTGAACATTTTCTTCACTTTTTATAATGGCAAGTAAATGTACTCCAGTTTCCAATGATGTCAGAAAACTTATTATTAAACAACAACAACAAGGTATTCCAACTATCCAAATTGCAAAAACCATTGGAATTCATCATTCTACAGTGGGCAGAATCATCAAGACCTTCGAAGAAACTGGAAAGAGTGACGTGAGGCCACGATCTGGCCGCCCAAGAAAGATAACAAGAGCACAAAATAATGTGCTGAGAAGCTTAGTAAAATCTTCTAGGCACAAAACTGCTAAAATGATAACTACTGAGTGGTCCAAAATCATCAAAAAAGATGTCTCTGTAAAATTAACATGACTGCGATAAGCAGAAATGAAGTATGGATTCCGAGCTGCAAAAAAGAAGACTCTCCTAACAGCAACAATGAAAAACAAACGCATAAAATGGTGTAAAAGACATCGTGAATGGACCGTTGATGACTGGAAAAAAGTTATTTTCAGTGATGAAACCCGTCTTTGTTTGTTTCAAGATGGGAAAACTAAAGTGCTACTAAAAAAAGGTGAAGAGCTTGTGCCAGGTTGCATTTCAAAAACTGTGAAGAAAGCGCCAGGACTTACGTTATATGGAACAATGACAAGCAAAAGATTGGGAAGTCTTCAAATAGATGAACAAAACATAAATGCAGAGGTTTATATAAATGTTTTAGAAGAAAATCTAATTCCTACTGCCTTTCATTATTTTCCGGATGGTGATTTCATATATCAGCAAGATGGAGCTCCTGCTGACAGAACTAAAGAAACATAGAAATATTTTGAGGATATGGGTATTGATGTTCTTGATTGGCCTGGAAACTCACCAGACCTAAATCCAATTGAAAAAATATGGGCGATTATGAAAAAGAAGATACAGTCAATGAATCCTCAAACAATGAATGATTTGATAGTTGCTGCATTTGATGCCTGGTCACAAATTACACAGGAAGAATGCCAATCTCTTGTTGAGTCTATGCCGAGAAGAATTGTAGCTGTTCTCAAGGCAAAAGGTGGTGCCACAAAATACTAACACTAAAGTTGCAGGACTTATGTCCCATATTCATCATGTTGCAGGTTTTTTGTCCCAGATGGCAATTTTTGTTTCGTAATGTTTAATTCGAATAAATTTTGCTTTGGACTATTTAACGGGTTTAATGTATTTAAAAATGTCCAAAATATAACATATATGAAAGACTTTCGTTTTTCTTGTTCTCAACTTAAGTTATTTATTTTTGAAAATGAACATTTGGAAAAAAATTTTCATGTTGCAGGACTTTTGTCTCGGGGCTGTACAGTTGATGTGTGATAGATTAGCAAAACTGGTGGCCATTTGCAGAGCGGTAGCGCGTTAGAATAAGGAGCCCCTTTGGGCTAGCGTTACTGGCTGGATTTGTAACACGATTGGTCAAGAATATTTTAATTTACCTAAAATACAATTATGATTAATATTTTAGATGTTGTATTGGGCTGGTAATGTGAATAAAATTGACGTTCTGTTTTTAATATTGCTTGATTGTGTCGTTAGACTCACAACCTCTCACTCTTCATATATCAGTCCCAAACCCATTGACGATCACCTTCTGACACATTGGCTATGGTCATGTGTGTTCATACATATATAATTAAGGGGGAGGGTCGTCACAAAATGGCGCCCGAACAGTGACTGATAGTCCGGAATTTACGGATAACCGAGGGTGAGATTTTCTGGTCCTAAAAATTAAATTCACAAAGAACTGCCAGTGAGATAAAACTTATGGGTTTTCTTGTATTAGTATAGGGTAAGACTACGATGATTTGAGAGGTGCTTAAGTGCATTATAGGTGTGTATGTGGGGATAAGGGTACACTTTTAATATGCCTGGTGACGAGGGTGATACAGAAGCAGATCGGGGAGCAACTGCCATGCCGGAGTTGGTGGGATTCACTTCAGCGGTCCCCACATTCTCCAGGGAGGATGGTTGTGTGAGCATCGTGGCCTTCCTGGCGAGTGTGCAGGACATGGCAGAGATAGGCCATTGGACCCCAAAGGTCAAATTGTCGGTGTTCCGATCGAAAATAAGGGAAGTCGCTGTGAGGCACGCTTCAGACCATGGAATTTTTGAACTGACTGAATACGCACAGACGCGGACTCGTCTCGTATAGGTGTTTTGTCGGACAATTACAGCCCGCGATGTTGAAAAGGAGCTTTATGACACTGTGCAACGTCAATCAGAATCTGCACTGGCATATGTCGATAGGCTGGAGATTGCTATGGCGAGATTCCTAAGGACAAATCCTCAGTGGGAAGTGGGTCGTGACCCCATTATTCTCCAGAGGTTTTCAGGTGGGTGTCTCCAGGCCCACCAGCGTGCTTTGCTGGCCACCAAGCCTAAGATATTTAAGGAGGTGGTGGAGGCTGCTCTTAAGTCCGAGGAGATAGAAAAAATGGGAAAGAGAGCATCAAATATGGTTAAAGGTGGTGAAAAAATGCCTACTTGTGCCCAAAATAGAGACGGGGTGAAGGGTAACAAGTTGTCAGAGCTCCCTAAATCACAGCTGATGAGCTGCGAGTGCAGCGCAACTGTGAAACGGTTGGAGGAGGCGGTGCTGACTCTCGCTCAAACTGTTGCCCAATTAAGGGCCATCCTTGAAAAGAAGCAGACACTAACTGGACCCAGAACAAATGTTGGAACTGGTTGCTTTAGATGCGGGCAACCCGGGTATTGCCGATAATTGCCCCAAGCAAAACAGTAAGCCTTGTAATGCAAGTGTCAGTTCTACAATTGGTGAGCCCTTACTGATGCATTGCATCGATGGGGATTTATGTGTGATGAAAGTGGACATCCAAGAACAGCCAGTGTCTATGCTTATAGATACAGGCTCTCAGGTATCACTATTGGATTCCAAAGTTTGTAGAGAAATTGCAAATGTACCATAGCAACCTGCTAATATGATTATTCGGGGGGTCAATGGTAGCTGTATGGCAGTGGAACAGAGTGCCACGCTGGAGGTATGCATCCAGGGACGCCATATGGGGGCGTGGACATTCATGCTGCATGAGTTTTCAGACCGTCCATATGTTGGAATATTATGTATGGATGTCATGAGAGGATTGATCTTTCAATGCGTGGCAACCACTCTAGTTAATAGTGTGGACATAGTCCCACTAGAGGTGCCTAGGGAATCAATAAACCCCTGTGCATATGTTCCAAAGGAGCAAGAGTTTCAGAGACCCAAAAGACCGAGGAGGCGTAGGAGTGGCAAAGTTATTAGTATGATGGGTGATTGGGATGGTCAAAGTGCCTTATCCCTCGATGACTGAGGAGAGGCGTAAAACTATACGTTGGGTGGGTCCCTTCATAGTGAATGGTTGTGATAATAAGGTTAGATTCAGGTTCTGGGAGTGAGATATGGGAATACACATTGGGTACCAGGAAGCCAAGCTTGGTCTAGATTTCTGAGTTCTGCAAAACGTTGTGGTCAAGTACAGAAGGGAAATTTGTAGAAAACAGGGAAATTGGTGGAAAACAGTAATAGGAAAGCTCTTTCTGTCATGAAGAACTCTTGTACTGAAGTTGGGACAATGACAGTCAGGGTAAATAAGAGCATAGCTACTCAATATGAGGTTGGGAAAGTCCTTTCAAACGGAGTCCAGGTGAACAGTGGTCATGGAAACCAGGTGGAAGTTAGAGATGTAGGTACGATGAACAGAAGTAGGACAGTGACAAACGAGATGAATACTGGTATCTGGAAGAGTGGAGGTACTAGCTGAGGTTCCTGAATGGGGATTAGCGTGGATAGGTGATTATCGTCCTAAGGGATGGGATATTAAAAGCAGTAAAAGGAAGGGCAGTCAAAAAATTCTAATGAACCCGTTTGTGCTAAAAGTAGTCAACACAGTTCAGAAGATAGACGAGTTAGAGGAAGACAGAAGTAAGGTGAATGATGAGGAAGGGGATGAATAATGCGATGTTGAAGGAATTCAATTCCTGGCTGAAGGAAGATGTTTGGGTTTTTGTGAGCTATAAAATGGAGAACGAGTGTCAGTGTTTAGTGTCTGTCTAAGTATTTAGTTGGTTAAATGTAATTATTTTTGGGGTTGGTTTTGCTAAAAAAAAAGTTGTTTGTTTACATTTTTTTTTTGTTGTCATTGGGCATATGTGACAAGTCATGTTGTTGAGGGGGGGGGGGGTTACATGGGCCCAAATCGGGAATTAATAGTTTAATATGTTAGCTAGGAATTCTTAAGCTGTAATTCTGTTATTTAATTACCAGCCTAATATAATTCTTTCTTATAACTTATAATTAATAAATAAGTATTATTTTTATATATAAATATTCATTTTCGTTGCGTCGATCTCAACCCTGTTGATAAGTAACAGAGTGAGATGATTGCTGTTTACTATTATTGTTGGGGAGAAATTCTTGGAAGATGAGGTTCTCGTCATCTTTTAATTGTTGTGATAACATGTTATTTTGTTATTGTAAAGAATAAAAGTTTTTTTTTTTGAACCCAAAAGTTCGTAATGGAAGGACGTTTTTTCCGTTTTTTGGGAGATATAGCGATAATATAGCGTCAGACTGTAATAGAACATCGCCGTTCTAACTCGATATTTTGTTTATCATTGATTATCTGCAAGGAAGAGTGTGTGAAGGAGCGTTTTCAGATGCGGTGTTGCTAACCTCGAGCGGAGCATTCGACGGGAGTTATCGCTTGTCTGTCCCGATGGGAAAGTTTATCAATGTGCAGGTATCGCTGCTGGAGCAGTATTCGAAGTTCTCTGCTTGCCATAATCGATGTGTTTGATTGGTGAGTGAATTTTATTTGTTGTTTTACTTTGTCCATGGAACAACACGAGGGTCCATTAGTACAATTGATGTGTGATAGTTGACAGTTATGTCAAACATGGCATCTTTGATAGACAGATCGTCGCCAAATATATATGAAGAACTATTTGTTCTCATTTAATTCGCACACTTTATGTGATACAGTTAATGAACATCGAGTTTTGTGCGAGTGTTGTTATATGTATAGCATAATGATATACCTGTTATCTTTAATGATATGGAGTATGTTTAAAAAGCACTTTCAAGCAGTCAGTACTTTAAAAACGATTTCAAGGATCAATAATCGTGTGGCAGTGAACGTTTTGTCGTGGATCCCTTGATTCTAAACGGGAGGTGGATCACTGCGTGTAGTAGTGTGCATATTTGCCAGTTGGTAGCGAACTGCACAGGAATCACCAGCAGGGTTTCTGTGATTCTCCTCGTGCCTCTCATTGAGTGTAAAAATTAAAAGAATCACGTGACACTCTCCGACGTCATGCCTTTGCAGTGAAAGGGTGGTGATGGCCCGTGGCAGATCCAACTTAGTAATACTCATGCTTAGGATTATTGTAAAAACATCTGTTGCTCCTGCTAAAAGTCATTAGTTAAATATATTGAAGAAGAGTATTTAAGTTATGCGTCTTTTTATAAGGAACTGCACGTGTTCTGCGCACCTGGTGGCGATTTGCAGAGCAGTAGCACGTTAGACTAAGGGGCCCCTTTAGGCTAGCGTTACTGGCTGGATTTATAACATGACTGGTCAAGAATATTTTAATTTACCTAAAATACAATTATGATTAATACTTTAGATGTTGTATTGGGCTGGTAATGTGAATAAAAGTGACATCCTATTTTTGTAATTGCTTGATTAATTGTGTAGTTAGACTCACAACCTCTCACTCTTCACATAACAGTCCCGAACCCGTTGACGATCTCCTTCCAACACATTGGCTATGGTCATGTGTGTTCATGAATATATAATTAAGGGGGGTTGACACAATGTGACATATAATTCTTCTAGATATTGTAGAGAGACCTCCGATAGGAATACACTAATAGGAAAACCCATCAGTATTCCATTAGACATCAAGTAATACAAATATTTAAATACAAAGTAATTCTGATTACAGATGGCATTTAAAGTGTGTAAAATATCATCTTTGACACTATTGTCTAGTTTCTTTTTTGTAGGTAAGGACTAAATGAATAATGATTTTACCAAGGTTTTAACCAAATGAATAAGGATCCATCCCCATTATTGCAAATGACCAAGAAGATATTGATCAAAGGTTATCGTGAGACATTTTGAAGGAATTCACCAACAAGATCATCTGCAGCAAACCATCACCCCTCTGTATTTGGGCATTTATAAAGATACACAAAACTAATTATCCAATCCACCTTGTGGTTGACTAAACGTCTACCACTTTCTACTACCTGACCAGAAGAACTCTTTAAGGATATTTTTTTGAGAACAAATTCTTCTTTCCAAATTGTGTATACCTAGCAGATATGCTACATGTTATCCAGATAATTCATAACATTAAGCTTTTTTCTTTTAACGACGGCCTACTTACAAACAAGAAAGTGGACAATAGTGTGAAGCATGATATTTTATGTTCATTGAATACCATCTGTAATCAGAATTATTTTGTATTTAAAGATGTGCAGTACTCTTTGTCTGATGCAGTACTAATGGGTTCCCTCTATTAGTGTATTCATATCGGAGGACTTTCTACAATTTTTGGAAGAACTATGTTTCATCTATGATGATTTCCGCAACTTTGTTACACTACTCCCGATGCATTGATGACACACTAATTGTATTTGATGAAAATGTGACCAAAGCTGAGATTTTACTTGATGTCATCAATGGTTTTCAAGACAATATATCTTACACGAAATCTTTCAAGATACATCTTACATGGAAGAAGAGAAAACCTATTGTATAAACTACCTGGACATGATCATCCACAAAAAAATCGAGAAGCAGACTCTGGAATTTAGTTTTTCCTTTAAGGCTACCAGTATGAACAACATCATAGGTTTTTTCACCCAATCATCTAACTCAACACAAAAATGCAGCTGTGAAATGCTATTTTCAAAGGGCGGTGATGTACCCGATAACCAAAGAAGACAGGAGTGATGAAATCCAACTCTCATATTGCATTGACAGAAATAGCTCCTTTCCTGGTCACCCATTCAATATTCAATAGGACAAAATGCAACCTAAAAAACAGCACTGTTCCCAGTGAGAACGAACCCAAAAATTATGCTGCAATTACATAGACAGCCAGGAGATCACAAGAATATCAAACATTTTTTGAGAACGAGGTCTCAAAATCACAATTAACGTTGTCGAACCACTGTAAGCCATTTTTGGCTTCGCTATGAGAAATATCATGTGTTGCACACTACTTGAAATTTGAAACTCAATAATGTTGAAAATTTTGACATTTTATCACCAATTTTTTAATACAATATAGAAACCCCGCTTTAATTTAAGTTTGATAGTAGGCACATACATACATTAGAAGTTTAATAAATATTATCTATAACATGCTGCTCTCATAATGAAGAGCATTACAAGTTCACGAAATAGCCATGTATATCTAATATTATATAAAATTTTCTTACATAGCTAGATATCTAAAAATGGTTATATATTTCAAATCCTACATTTACCGGGCTTTGCAAAAGTTCTGTTACACGCTTTACATCCCCCAAAAAATGCACTACTCATGATTTGGATAATTCCATTTCTACAAAAAGATCAAATAATATATTGGAAATTACGTGTTAACCTGTGAGTGATCCTAATGTCCACGACAAAAGCGATGGAAACGAGCGGAGATTGCCAAGCTCCTCAAAGTCAGCCGGATGACCATCCACAGAGTTGCAGACAGGCTCAAGAATGGGAGAGACCTTAAAGATCAACCTCGTTCAGGTAGACCTCAAGTCGTCAACCGTTTGGCTGTGAGAAAAGCCTTTGAACAAGACCAGACGCTGAAAATGACTGCGCTCGCAAAGAAAAAGAAAATTTCGCTGTCCACAGTGTCCAGAGCGGGCAAAGAAGAAGGTGGAAAGAGCGTGAGGCCTCTGCTGACGGATCGGATATGGGAACAACATTGGGAGCGCTGTCGCCGTCTTCTCAACGACTTGAAGAGTCGTGGTGAGCGAATTGTCATTTTCTCTGATGAAAAGACCTTCACGGTCGATCCTGTCGTCAACAAGCAAAACGAGTGCGTGGTAACCTTCGGCCAGGACATCTCCAAGGTCAGCTACGTGTCTACAACCAAGCACCCGCCCTCTGTGATGATGCTCGGAATTGTGGCGTTGAATAGCGAGAAAATGCCGACCATCTGGTTCCCAAGTGGATACCGGCTAACGGCAGCTGATTACAAGGACATCCTGGCCACAAAAGTCCTTCTCTACATTGATTAAATGACTAATTACAATGTTATTCTACATGATGGCACAATAAAAACATGTCTAACTGCATCGTGAACATCGTCGTGTCCATTTCTTTGAGGGTTGTCACGAGTGTAACAGAACTTATGCAAAGCCCGCTACTTTCTAGCAATAGGCAGAAATATTTATTTGACTGTAAATAAAAAATGATATTTAGACTTACTCAAAACACTGGAGCATAAAAGAAGAAACTTTTCATATATCCCAGGCACTGATACCTCTATTATACCATACCACAGCCCAGAATGGGAAAAACCAATTCAAACCAAAGCAGATAATACTCCTACTTTAGATGTCTGAATTATTTTTAAAGGGAATTAGAAATTATTATAATATTTCAACAAAAAACAAGCCCTTGCAATTGTCTCATCCAATTCTCCCCCCCCCCACTTTGCTGTGTCCTTTTGGCTGTGCAATTGCGTGACATCATCATCCTCATTATGGAGAACAAAGGAAAGTGTTACCATTCTAGCCGTCCACTTAAATTTCAATGATTCCAAGTGACTGCTTATGTTGTTTTATATCATTTCTTTTAAAGAAAGTTTATTAAAAAGTTCATTATTTCGTTCACTATGCCTGATTGGTTCCCACCTGTATCATGTTACATAATTTATTAATTAATTATCCATGATAGACGTAAACTTTATGTAATGCGATGATTCTTACAAAAGGTTACTTTTTAGACTGCATTTGCCATTGTGATGATTTTCGACTTTTCTACAAGGCTATCCCATCCTAGATTTTTTAAATAAATTTGGCAATAAGAAAGGCATGAAAACAGCAAAACAACGCATTACTGTACTTTTGGCATGCAATGCTAAAAAAGAAAAATTGTGTCCTATGTTAATTGAACTTGCACAACAACCTCGCTGCTTTAAAAATATAAACTGTAACAACTTGCCTGTTCATTACCTTTCAAACTGAAGTGCTTGGATGATAGGAGAGATTATTTGAAAGTGGTTTCAGCTTGTAAATCAGGAAATGAAGAGAACAAACAAAAAGATTTTACTTTTTCTTGACAATTGCACAGCTCACACAACCAGTGTTCAAAATTATCCTAATGTCAAATTAATATTTTTCCTGCTAATACCATATGTATGTTGCAACCACTTGATGCTGGTATCATCAGAGCATTCAAAGCCTATTTACGGAAATTTTCAATGATGTCATGGGTAGCTGGCACTGATTCATCATTGACACCTCAACAATTTTCTTAGAAAGTGACAATTCTTGGTGCTAACAACTGGAATGAAGATGCCTGGGACCATGTTACTGAACTAACTATTCAAAATTGCTTCAAACAGGTTGGCTTTATCATTGACTGCAATGCTGAACTAGCAAGCTCTGATCACCAATGTGATGTGAACGTCATGCTGGAAAAAATTGCACTCGAACTCGAATATACAGTTGAAGAATATGTATCCTGTGATGTGTCATTGGAAACGGAAGATATCACTGATTCAGTAACCTACGGGGGGCGATTGATAAATAAGGTCTCCACGGATGTAACTTTTTTTATTTGTTAACCGATTTTCAAAATTCTTTTTGTATCTTATACTCACATATGTCCTCTATCTAATGCACTATTCACTTTTCGACATAGTCCCCATTCTTTTCCAAGCATTGCACCAATGCGTGACTAGTTGGGTGAACCCGTCGAAGAGGAATTCCGGACTTGTTGTCAACACCAGGATTGAATGGCAGCGTTTACCTCGCCATCAGAACCAACTCATGCCTCTTAAGGGGTTCTTTCTTCTTTGGGAAGTGGTGAAAGTCGCAATGTTTGAACTGTAGGCACTGCAACTCCTCTGGTGTGTGGTGACTCGTGTGCAGGCAGATGTTATTGTACTCCAGAAGAGGGTTCAAAGCTGCCATTCAATCATTGTGTTGACAGCAACTCCGGAATTCCTCTCCAACGGGTTCACCCAACTAGTCACGCATTGGCGCAATGCATGGAAAGGGATGGGAACGTTGTAGAAAAGTGAATAGTGCATTACATAGACGACAAACAGTTTAGTATAAGATACACAAAGAATTTTGAAAATCGGTTAACAAATAAAAAGTTACAGCCATGGAGACCTTATTTATCAATCGCCCCTCGTATTTTGAATCTTTACTCACTGAAGCACGAAATTTAAGAATTGAAAACACTTCACCTGACCTTGTAGAATGTAAAGAAGATGAAGAAGAAGAGAGACAGATACAGCATGCAAGTTCCAAAATTACATCAAACAAAGCAAGTTGCTCAGTTTTTAAAATATTTTTTGTTCTACTGATTCTGAAATTAACCCACTAACAGCAGCAATTAAAATTAGCAGTATTTCTGATCAGATAATAACTAATAAAAAGACTAATAACAAAAGGAAACAAAAATCACACATTTTTTAAGAAAAAAATTGTTTTAAAATAAAAAAATATTAATTCACACTATTGATGTGTACAGTACTGTACTAGCCTAATTCGTATCTGGTAATTGTAATATATACTATATTTGTATGTTTATTTATTTTTACTTTTTTATTTAAAACATCTTTGCCAGGAAGAAGAGAATAAATAACATCAGTTTGAATTTTAATCATTATTATTACAGTACAATTATATAAAAACTGTACTATCTCTAAAAGCAAAAAAATGCATCTTTTCAAACAACAAATAAAAATACTGTAACACCAAAATCACATTCAAAGAAGTTAGTAATTTTATATAATAAAAATTCTGTACTGAAAATGTTAATACTCTACTGTATATTACTGCCAAAATACAATAAACAATGGATACTGTGTTTAAGAGAATACTGTACCTTGGGGGACTGATTTTATTAATCATTTGAAAATCTCTTTATCCAGACACTCAAAAATCCAGACAACTTTTGAAAGTCCCAACAATGGCTGGCTTATTGAGGTTATACAGTATACCCGGATTAATTCTCAACAATACTCGGGTTATTTAATACATGTGATATATTACGTTTTATCAGATATTCCTTCAATAACATTTTTTTATTTTATTTTTTCACTTTAGAACCGGATATTTTTGCCTTAATTGTTGTTCTAACAAAGAAATTGTCAGCTTAACGAGGCAGCAATCTGTTATCGCAGCTTTTCTTAGTAAAAGTGGTGGAATTTGCTTAAATAAAGGCGTTTTTATTACTTATATCATTTGTGCTGCAGCCTCCAAAGAAACAGGTAGCCAACAGGAGAGGTCACATTATTGCCGGAATTTCAGTCAAAATGAGGTCAGTTTTGATTCAGTCATATGATTCAGGACTTCTCTAAAAACCGAAAAGCACCCCAGCAAAGCCACTACTGGGTTGGTGTGGCTTGTTTGGTATTAACGTCCTTTTCAATTGCCATGGTCATTTCAGGATGGCGTTACAAGGGCCACAACTGTTGCCTCGCAAGGGCTCTTTAACGTGCAGCTGGCAAATAACTACACGGGACCAACAGCTTTACTTCCCTTCCGAAGGAAGTTTGTGATCTCAGGATTTCCCTCCTGAAAAAATCCTCATCGTCCTCGGCTGGGGTCGAACCTTTGTCCTCGGGCATCAGAGGCGATCAGGAAACCCCTTAGCCACCGAGGCTGATGAAGCCACTACTGCATAGCAGCAGTCTGACTTTATTCCCTTTCGCTGCAGGATGGCCCATCTATTTCTAATGGATTGCTTTGATGCTTGTCAATCATAAAAAAAATTGACGACAATTATGATTTAACCATGGACACTTGACCATCATGCAGCAGTATTATCACATCCCCGGAATATAGTCACCTTGTGCTGCTGGCAGCTTTGTCATAGAAATTGGGCATATCAAGACAAAATGGACCTTCTTGATCCAAGGCATCCTGTAGTGGTGGGTGAGTGATATTAGAAAAATGGGGTAAACCCTCCCCTTTAATGAGAACTTTTGCTAAGAAAATAACGCATCCCTTTCCTCAGCAGGCAATTTTATATTTTCTTTAATTGAAACTAATGTTTAATGTTTTAATTTCAAATTTCCTGAATAAAAAAGTATTAATGTTAAAACTGTAAGAATAATACAATTTTTTTTAAACACAACGCACTGTTAAAAATTAATTTCAGTAATTTTAATGAAATTTAATCTTAAATTCTCGATGTAGCTCTGTTTGGCTTGAGAAAATGTTCCTGACTTCTTAAAAATATCGGGAATTATTTTATAATTGGAATTGATGCTGATTAACGCTAGAAATGCTGGACAACAACTCATACCTATAAACGCCACTGCACTCATTTTGACTGTGCTGTACAAATAAAAATAAATAAAAATAAAATAAAGAAATACATATTATAACTAATTACTATAAGGGACTGAGTGACAAGCGGTGATAAGTATCATAACATTTTCACTAGATTTGCTTTGATATACAATGTGTGACGTCATCATGTTTGAGTACTGGCAATTAATGCAGTTATGTTTTGAATTGTTTTACGTATTCTGGGGTTGCTCTTCCAATCTGGTTTACGTTTCCTAGAAGGAATTTTTTCTTATCTCTGGTTTCGACAAAACGGACCTGAAGGGATTGGAAACAGTTTTCTGTTTAGTTTTGTAATTTTTTGATATTATAGAAAATATTTGAAGGAAAAATTCCACAACCTGCATTCGAACCAGTTATCGTGATAATTTGGATAGGAGGAATTCCCGATCTGCGAATTGGGTACCTGTCCTATCATTGGGCCTTAGTCTTGAATACATGGTAATCAATAAGAACACCCGCTGACAGCCTTGCCATTTTGTGTTCATGATGGCCCAATTGGTAGAGGCCATGTGCATCATATTTGTGAGGTTCCTTGATTGAATCCAGGTCATGGAAATTTCTCTTACCGTTTATTATTATAATATCATATTCTTATGATTGGAGTTTCATCTACAGTTTTCATTTATACTTTCTCTCTTGTATTTTTGGGTGATTTACAATTGTTGAACTTAGATAGTAACACAAAAGAAGCTGAACTGCTTATCCAAAACAGGGTATTTATTCAGCATGAATATGTAATTTTTTAACATGACTACAGTCACGACTGCCTCAGGGCTATTTATATGCAATAGGAGCCAATCAGGTGCCTTCATAAAGTGGATTACAAATAAGAGCTAACAAGCTTAAGCCAATCAGGTGAAAACTACAGGGTATTGCAGATAACTACAGGGCAGTATAACGGGAAGCCTACCCACTCGATTGCAGGGGCCGGCTCGGTCGATTGGCAAAATGAAGGGAGATGAAGGTGGCCTGCAGCAGCCAGGATTTTCGACAGTCGGGGAGGGGGGGTGAACGTCAAAACTGTCATGTTTTTGATAAAATTACCCAATAATCATTTGATGTCGAGCCGGCCTCTGAAATCGAGCAAGTAGGTTTCCGTTTAACTGCCCTGTAGTTATGTGCAACGCTTGTACAATAAATACAATAATAAACGAAGTTGGTTGGTCAGAATTAACGGTCATAAAGAGGTGGTCCAATCAGAGGAATTCTTCCAAAGTCTTAATATGGAAGTCCAATCATAGAAGAAGTCGATTCAGTGCAAATGCCTTAGCAGTCCCAGTCAGTAAGGTCCATAGGACCATTGTTGCCATTTAGAATTTTGTTGCCTTGCTCTTTGTATATCTCCTATAGAAGCATAATTTATAGATCTCTAGAAAATTGTGCTTCTTCCAGTCACTGGTATGGTGTAGAACCTCGTATGCATCCGGTTTTGCCCCATCACTGGTTTTGTATATGTTGGACAAATAGATAAAAAAATTATATCTGGCAATGTTTTTTCACTGTTGAAGCGGTGGTTCAGGTACTGGATGACTGCCTTCTCCGGCGAACTTTCATTAGCAGAGCAATTTTCAGCCTTTCCCAGATATGGGAATACATTGCACATACATTAGAATTTCCCGGATTTGAGCATTGCTAATTTCATGCAGCTTATCTGCTGTATATTGGGTAAATCTACACCTAGTTTTTCTTAGGAATAGTTGTTCCTGTACAATTAGATTTTCATATAATTTGTAGCACAGCAAGCAGTTTTTCTAAAAACTTGTTTTAAACATTTGATGCAGGTGCAAATTTGTCGTTTTGTCATCTTGCAGATGGTGTTTTATTTTATCAAAGCGCGAATAACGTGTAATTTCTTCAAACATATGTTCGCTCATTGTATTGGAGGTCCCACATTTTTGAGCAAAGAAGTTCGTAATGCATTGAGCTTATCTAGTGAAACACTCCAGTACTGTATGCCCTTCGTAGTCGCCTTCTTCCGTGCAGATCTTTATGTGATGGAGCATTTCTTTATCGATGAAAAGATAGCATGCACTATGAAACTAGTCTTTTGTGATGCTATGGAACAAAACTTTTAAACTATCACTGGATAATTCTGGAACATTCCATGACAGTATCCTTTCAAACTGGATTTGAGTAACAGTGCGAAGGAAGCAGTAAATACAATAATACGTGCGAGCTATAACATAGCAGTCAAATTGACTGGCTGCTATGGTTCTAGGTATATATCGAAAACGTGATATTCAAATAATGCATAATTTGATATTTTGAAAGAAGAGCATTAAATAATAAACGTTCTTAATGGGGAAGTTATTAATTTAAACAGGTACCAGGTTACATCATTTTTAAAACGAATGACAGAATGATTGCTCCGGTGTTTCTTGATTTACGTATTATTGGAACTGAAACTTACAGTAATTTCCCCAATGAAGTGGGGAATTTAGTACGTGCAACTGGTGTGCCATATCTCTACCCTATTATTGGTAATGTATCAAAATGGTGCTAATTGACTTGAGCAAATCATGTGACGTGTACGGCTAGGCCATATTGGAATATGAATTAACTATACGTTGAAGCATTTAATACTAATTGAAGAGATCGGGGCCATAAGGACATAACCCATAGGAAAATTTTTTTGAGAAATGTAAAGTTATTCTTTAAAAAAATCTGTAAATCTGTATGGTTGATGTTTAGCTTTACTGTGATTGCAGCTTATTTGAGCAATTTTTACTGGAACATGCTGTAAATTGAATTCACAAGCAGTAATTATTACATTAATACAATCTTCTTCCTGTGAGTTATATCCTTATTGCCCCGAGACCTTCAATTGATAAATACAAAAATAATGATGAGTGCAACTACAAATTAAGGAGTAAAAATATTCATAACTGACAATTCTTATCGAGAAAATTGCTAAATTTAAGCTTAAAAATGTAGGCCTAAAATTGAAAGGCTCGGTTCAATAAGGACCTAACCCACAAGGAGAAGTTTTTAAGAAAATATGATGTTATATTGTTCAAAATATTGTATATTTATATGGTTGATGTTTTGCTATGATTGCAGTTTACTTGTGCAATTGCTACTAAAATATTATGTACATGGATTTCACAAGCAGTAGTTATTAAATTTAATATAAATTTTTTCTTGTGGTTTAGGTCCTTATGCCCCGAGCCCTTCAATTGTTAAAAAATTGTAAATATATGACAATTAAAAATACGAATATGATAGATTAAAAATGTACAAGATGACAATAATACTAGAAGACAGTTCCAAAAACACAAAACAATTATGCATCAGTAAACACTGCCAAGCGATGGTTGGATCACACATAAAAACCATGGTCTATAGGGAGTGCAAGTGACCACGTCACAGTGACGTCATTTGCGCGATGAACGGGCCAAGAGCCTAGGAAATGAGATCGCTGGTTCCAAACATTGGAACCACGCAATATACGTACTAATAACGTTGAAACGGGCGGCCAGTAAAAATGACATCTCTTAAATTATTATGTTAATTTGTGTAATTGATACTATTATTAAGACATTTAATCCCATTATATAATTTATACATTAATATTAGAACGCTTTTTAATCACTTTTAATCACTTAGCAAAAGAATGCCGTCGTTCGCGGATCTTTCTTTCTTTGGGAAAACGATAGATGTCTAAATCGCTGTTTTGGCTCCTTCTTGAGCAGTGAGGAACTAAACAATTTCACATCTTAAATGTGTTATAAACACTGGGCTTATACAAAGCGATTTTATTACATCCCTACGTTGGAACCATATTAAATCTCGAAGCGAGAAGACTTGTTTGGAACCAAATCGAGTCACGTGACTGAAGAATTCCAAGGACTGACGTCACACTTGCACTCCCTATAGATAGTCATGGTCATCGAGCTCCATTGTTAAAATGAAGCTAAAGTTTCTAGCTCCCAGTAGGGCGGGAACTCTATTGAAAAGTGGCGCTGCATGTACAATCTGCCCAACTGCGCCTGCAGCAACACCCTATCGGCAGACAGAAATTTTACTTTCGTATTCAGTTTCAATGAAAATCTCTATCGCAGGTTGCGGTCGGGCAATAGTGCGATCTATGTGGCACCTGACGCGATCTGTTTTCCTTAGCTTCTCGAAACAATGGAAAATGGTGGAAGCTCGATGACCATAAATATCTATAGACCGTGATAAAAACTTATCTAACAATCCGTGAAATCCACAAATTCTAAATAGTCTGTCAGCGCACATCTTTTTCTAAATAGGCTATCCACAAATTGTTTTCTTTCATTGAAAAATCGTGTAAGTAGGCCAAAATTCATGTTGAAAAGGATAAGATTCAATTACAACTCAATCAGTAATCTGGAGAAGGCATAATATAGATAATTTCGGATATGGAATGTAAAATTAAAATTAAAATTATCACTGGTGATTAACGTTATCGAAAAGTTTTACTGTTCATTATCAGATAAAAAATAACACTGGATCCTTCATAATACTCTCCGGACAAAACATCAAAACATAAATTAAACTTAAAAATTACTTTAAAAAATTAGATAACATTTTATAAAATGAGCCAATCGGAACTTAGGTCTCAAGACATTTGCACAATGGTCTTTTCATCATTTTTTATGTAAAGCCAACTCTGTAGTTCATCTTGTAATATAATTTTGTTCCTGATTTTGCCACATCGTTAGTGTAATCATTGATTCTTACAGCTCTGTTTTGTTCAGCTAATCTTGTTTTAAGGAATCTTAATGATTGACCTGTATTCACTGATGCATATTTGTGTTTTTCGGGACTGTCTTGTAGTATTATGGACAATATTTTGTAACTTAATATCATTCCTTGAATATCAGGTTTTACTTGTTAACATGTACATTTTTAATGTATTATTTTCATGTTTTTAATTGTCAGATTTTGAATATATTTAACAATTTTGGGCTTAAGTTTTTATGCTAAAATTTTGTAATTTTCTCGATAAGAATTATCAGTTATTGATTGTTTTTGTTCTTTAATTTTTAATTGTACTCATTACTATTTTTGTTGAAGTTATGGATTCAAAATTATTTATCATATTGGAATATGTCACGGTCTATGCTATTGGTCTGAGTTTCGCTATATTAGTAGGTCAATTGTTTGATGCACACATGGAAATGGTTGGGGAAGCTTACATTTGGATCAGCAGCACAGTTGAAATATGAAAATAAATAATTGCAATGAGATGTAATTTTAAGCACCTGAAACTTCCATAAAACTCATTTGACTTAGTAGTCTTCAATTATCAGAAGGATTGAATTCAATATTAATAGAACCTCTATGTATTATTGTATCAAATACTGTATATATTTCAAAGTCATGATGATTTAATTGAGGTTTGCCTAAGTAATATTATAATACTACTGAATTGCCAATTTATCTTGATATTGTAACGTATACATTTCTTTATTTGCAAATAAAAATATTTGTTCAATGTGGTCAGTTTAATTGCCTAGTTACTTCACACATTCGGGTGACTTCAGTGAAAATCATGAAAGTTTGGTAATAAGTGTGCACGAAACGGTAATTCCAATGCTAAATTATGGCATGTAATATATCAAACGACTTCGAATGATGTACATGAATGAATATAAAGCAAATTGAATCAATTGCTGGAGATGCAATCCTGGAACCATTAGAACAATGCCAGGGCATCACAACCTCAACACAATTCATTTTTCAGGTAATATTGCTCTAATGTTTTCAATTCTTTCATTCAAGAAAAGCAAAGAACTCAGCAAAAAAAGAAGGTTGAAAAAATCTATAAGGAATCGAGACTGCGAATTTTACACAAGTCTTGTTCAAAGACCTTCAGTCACTATTATCTATAAATGTGGAATGCTCTCGACCTAAATCAGAATGAAATTGAGCAATTTCAGGTTCAGACGACATATATTATTATGCCAAGAACCAAGATGTTGCACCAGGACCTCGTTATGAGTCAACGTTCATGCAGGCTTACAAGTATTACTCTAATACTGTCATTTCCTTCATATAAAAAGCAATTAAGAATTCAGCAAAACATGAACTCGAACACATCATCGAGGGATCTAGACTGCAAATTTTACACAAAGCCTAGCAAAGGACTTCCTGTAAGTTGTTAGCCATGACATATACACTCACTCACCAAAACTCTAATAAACTGGTGGGCCCCCTTTGGCCCAGATAACGACATTGACCCATCATGTAAGAATGTCTACCAGCCCCTGGAACACATCCACAGGCACTGCAAGCCATGCCACCTCTACTATACTCCATAACGATGCTGCGTTTATCAGTTGTTTTGGTGACGACCTGACAGATCATTTGATGGGTCCCACAAATGTTCAATGGGATTGCAATCTGTGGAACGTGGAGGCCGAATCATTTTCGTGAAGTCAGAAGCATGTTCCTCCAGCCACAGACCGTGTTTGGAGGCGCATTATCTTGCTGGAAGATGCCTTCACCCACGGAGTTAAAACAGTTCATGAAGGGGTGCAGGTGGTCTGCAAGCAGATCGTTGTTGGAAGAAGGGTGGATGTCAGATGCACCAATGGACCCTTTGCATGCCACAAGATAACAACCTAGACCAATATGGAGCTTCCACCTGCTTGAGTGGTCCCCACCTGACAAGCAGGGTCCATTGCTTCGTGTGGACTGCATCAGACACGTACATGACCATCGGCCCAATATAGTTGAAACAGTGACTCGTCGGAAAAGGCGACTCTTTGCTAGTCCTCAGCTGTCTAATGCCGATGTTGGTTGGTCCAGGCTAGGTATTGCCAACGATGTGTAGCTATCAAGATTCGCCGAACTGTCATCAGACACAGTTGTGGGATGTACCACATGGTGATTTGGTCTACATTCGCTCTTTGGTCTGCATTTGCAAGCCAGGTGACTGGGCGAACATCTCTAGCATCAATGAGGCATGGGCGTCCTGTCTGCTCTCCAACATGGGTTGTAACCCCACGTTTGGTGAACTCTCCATAGACCCTTGCAACGGTTGCGTGGGAAAATTGGAGGGTGTTGCCTACATGCAGCTGGTTTTGCTTACGATGATTGTGTGAAATCAAGCAGTCCTGTGTACATGCATTCCGAGAATGGAAGCAACGAGATATGTCTCATTACAGACAGGGAATCTGATTGGAGGGGTGTGCCATGACTTTCGGTGAGTATATATTGTTGTTCATGCTTAGTGTGGGTAAATTGCGTGTTAATACCATTGCTGATAACTGTTGTTGCAAAAACTTTGTCTTGCATTGTTTGTCATGAGATACTTCTTATTGGCAAAACTACTTCAGTAAAAAAAAAACACTCTAGACTTTTAAGAAAATCTGTTGTGGAAAATAGAAATAGACTTTTGGCCCAGTCGATTGCAATGGCCCAAAAAATGGGAGGTGCACAACTAGATGTTACAGCAGTCCTACATACAAAATTTAAACATTCTATGGCTAATAGTTTCTGTATTATGCGAGATATACACATATGTACTGTAAAGTTTAATTTTTCCAATTCTCGGAATAGTGACTACATCTCCAAAAATCATAGAGGTGGGATTTACTTGCTTGGGGTCCATTCCGATTTTCTCCACTTAGATGGTCGGTTCAAAAAACAACCGAACTTTTTTAATTACACTGCAAACGATCATCGTAGCGACGAGTGGTTGGCAATACTGCAATTGTTATATCCTTCTGTCTAATGGACGATTTACAAGTTTTTACATGTTGTTTAGTTTCCTGGTTATTGCCATTTGAATGTAACTTTTTTCAGTGGTCGTGACGATTTTTGCAATGTCCGATTTATGAGAATAATGATGCAATGTGAAATTTTGCGTGAAACTGGAGAAAACATTCACGGAAATGTAAGTTGGGTTTATGGATATAACTTTGAGACCGAAGTTCAGTGGTCACAGTGGGTTGGCAAAGGATCTCCATGCTCAAAAAAGAGGCAAAGGTGATGCTTACCGTTTTTTATTCGATATCAACGGAGTTGTGCATTTTGAATTTTTGCCTCAAGACCAAACAGTCAACCGTCTGTCCTAAGAAGACGTTTGGAAAAGGTTGCGCGAAAAAAATTGGCAAAATGAGACCACTGTTGTGGCAAGACGACTCAGAGTTGCGCTTCATGGCTGTGCCTGCCCACTCAGCCTTTTTATTTCGCCAATGTTGTGACAAAATTAGATGACTTTCTTCCCCCAGCTTCCCTAATCCCCAGACCTAGCTCCCTGCAACTTTTTTCGATTTTCACGTTGTATCGTTGTTCTCGTAAATTGGACATTGCAAAAATCGTCACAACCATTTAAACCCGTTGCATTCAAATGGCAATAACTTGGAAACGAAACAACATGTAAAAACTTGTAAATAGCACATTAGACAGAAGGATATGACAACTGTAGTATTGCCAACCGCTCGTCGCTACGACGATCTTTTGCCGTGTAAATAAAAAAGTTCGGTTATTTTTTGATGTATATCACACTCTAGATGCGATGCATTAGAAAGAACATAAACGCATTAGATATATAGCAAGTGGATTGTGGGCTTTCCATTCCCGACCTCAAAAGTGTCCTTCAAGATAATTTTCAAGCTCATTCAAACTGGAACTTTTCCCTGTCAGAAATAGAAAAAAATTTCCAATTACGAGCTTGTAAAGTATCCCAAAATTAGTCTAATTCCATGTGTACTTTAACTGATTTATAGGAAAATTGTGTGAGATAAATGAGGATAAAGATTGGTATGCTACTCGTCATCCAACTACCCCCCTCTCAGCTTAGATTTCTTCCTTTGGGGGTATTTAAAAAAAACGGCTAATGCCATGGAACCCAGGACACAGCGTGAACTTCAAGGACGAACTGAAGTGACCAACAGGCAAATTTCTGCCATGAAAATCACCTATCGTGCACAGTTATGCCTTGCAGCCGAAGATCAACACTTTGAACATACTATATAATAACCTATATTCGCGATTTTGGAACTCAGGACTTAAATTACATGTAGTATTCAACCCTTTTGAGTTTAGAAATTAAAAGTTCACTACTTGATTTGTCTACATAATTAGACAGGGTAGCATACCAATCTTCATCCTCATTTATCTCATAGAAATTTCTTATGAGTCAGCTAAAATCAAGATGGATTTAGACTAATTTTAGGGTGCTTTACAAGTTCGTAATTGGGAATTGTTTTATCCCTGATAGGAAAAAAGTTACGGTTTAAATGATCTTGAAGATGACCTTGAAGGTCACGTTTGAGGTCGAGAATGGAAAGCCCACGATCCACTTGCTATAAGACGTTTTTGTTCTTTCAAATGCTTCGCCTCTGGACTGTGATATACATCATAGTGCTAGACTTTTCGGACCCCCTGTCTATTATTTTACAAAGCGTCACATACATGTAGATTCAGCAATTAGGAATTCAGAAAAGGACAAGGTTGAAGAAATCGATGAGGAATCTAAACTGCCAGTTTTACATGATAGGTGTTCAAAGACGTTCAGTCATGGGTATCTAAAAAAACGGAAACGCTTTGGGCTAAATTAGAAGGGAATTAGAATGGTTTCAGGTTTCAGAATTCATTACTCCTTGTGCCAAATACCGAGATGTTGTACGATGACCTCGCTGTAACTCACAGATCAGACAAGCTCGCAATTAAAGTCTAAATGTGTTCAATTTATTTGTGAAAGAAGGGCAATTAAGATTTCACCAAAAAAGAATAATTTCCAATTAGCTATAACAAATATTTATTAAATCTAGAAACCAAATTTTACACCATTTATAATTAAAGACGTTTGGTCAAAAATTTGTAGCAGAATTAATGAAGAACCTGGATTGCAAATTTACAGGAGTCATAATCAAGACGATCGGCCCCGAGAAACATAGAATCTTCTTGGGCTAAATCAGAAGAACATTACAGAACATTACATTTCACGTTCACACTACATTAAACCGTTTGCCAGGAACCGAGATGTTGCAGCAGTTCCACAAAGTTCATGCAAGCTTGCATATATTGCTCTAATACCGTCATAAGTTTAATATAAAACAGCAATTAGGAATTCAGCAAAAGACAATCTCGAGCAAACCAATGAAAAATCTAGACAAATTTTACACAAAGCCTAGTCAAAGACGTTCTGTCAAGAGTACCTAAAAACATGGAATCCTCAGCCAGAGACGTTCTGTCAAACAGAAGAAAATTAGATTGATTTCATGTTTCAGACATCATTAATCCCCTAAGAATCCTAAACAAGTTTTTGCAGCATGATTTTGCCATGATACAACTGTCAGGCACGCTCACAATTAATACCCTAATGTTTGAAATTCATTCATTCAAGAAAAGCAATAAATATTATGCAAAATTTGTGATTAAACACATGTCCTAGTGACTTTCGGTCGCAAGAGCCTGCAAAGCTGGAATCAAATGGATATCAGAGCAACTTTAATAATTTAGATTCTTCCATTCTAGACGAAATTTCAGCAAAAGTCGAGGTTGAACCAACCGAGGAGTAATCTAGACTGCAAGTTTTTCATAGATGTTCTAGAAAAACTGAATCGTCTTGGACTTATACAGAAGTAAATTAAAGCAAATGCATGTTCAGACTAGATTTGCTATTGTGCCTAGAACTAAGATGATGCTTCAGGATCTTGTAATGACACAAAGATCATGCAACTGTTATTGACATTTCTTTCATACTAAAAACAATTAGGAATTCAGGAAAAGACTACATCGAACAAATCATCATAGAATCTAGACAGAAAATTTACACAATTCCTATTCAAAGACGTTCGGTCACTAGTATCTAGAATAATGAAATCCTCTTGGGCTAAGTTAGCAGGAAATTAGAGTGATTTCAGTTTTCATCCTTCATTAACCCTTCTACCAAGAAGCGAGATGTTGGACCATGACCTCGCTGTAACACTACAATCAGGCAAGCTCGCAATTAACGTCCAAATATTTCAAATTATTTTGTTAAAGAAAAACAATAAGGAGATCAACAAAAGAGCAGATATAACAAATATTTGAAGAAGCTAAAATGCAAATTTTACATGAGTAATAAACAAAGAAGGCCATGTTCAGACTTCATTAATCCTTGTACCAAGAACCGAGATGTTTCACCAGGATCTCATTATGACAAAAAGTTCATGCAAATATGGCTGTAATTCTGCCATTCCTTTCATATAAAAAAAGCAAAAAAATTCTGAAAAAGACGACCTGGAAATAATCAAAAAAGAATCTAGACAGCAAATTTTGCACGGTTCCTAATCAAAGATTTCCTCTCACGAGTATCAAAAAACATGGAATCCTTTCGTGCTAAATAAAAAGGTAATTAGAGCGATTTCGTGTTTAAGACATCATTATTACTCTTGCCAAGAACCGAAATGTTGGACCAAAACATCGATATGACTCAATATTCAGGATAACATGCAAGTAATGCCCTAATGCTTTCAGTTCATACACTCTTTAAAAGCAATTAAGAATTCACTAAAAGAGGAACTATAACAAATAGTCGAGGAATTTAGACTGAAATTTCACAGGAGTCCTAATCAGAGACGTTCGGTCATGAGTATCCAGAAACATGGATGCCTCATGGGTTAGGAAGGCAAGAAATTAGAGTAACTTCGTGTATCAGACATCATTAATCCTCGTGGCAAGAACTGAGATGTTGAAATATGACCTCGTCATGACTAAACATTTACGCAAGCTCGCAGTTAATGCCCTAATGCTTGCTTTCAATTCCTTTGTTCTAGTAAAGCAAGTAAGAAATTACCAAAACAGAAACTATAACAAATTATCGATGAATCAGAAAGAACGATTTCAGATTCAGACAATAGTAATCCTCGTGCCAATAACCGAGAAATTTAACCATGTCCTCTCTTTGACTCAACGTTCAGGCAAGGTTGCAATGAATGTCATAATGCTTTCAATTCTTTCGTTCAAAAAAAGCTATTAGGGATTTACCAAAAGAGTAAGTATAACCAGTCGTCGAGGCTGCTAATTTTACACGAGGCCTAATCAAAGATATTCGTTCCTGAGTATCTAGAAACAGGGAATCCTTTTTGGGTAAATAAGAAAGAAATTAGAATGATTTCTTGTTTCAGACATCATTATACTTCCTCCAAAGAATCAAGATGATGGACCACGACCTCACAATGACACAAAGTTCATGCAAGCCCGCAATTAATGCTCTAATGGCCTCAATTCTTTGTTTAAGTATAGCAAATAAGAATACACTAAAACGAGCTCGAACAAATCATAGAGTAATCTAGAATGCAAATTTTACATGAAACCTAGCCAAAGTGATTCGCCACAAATATACAGAAACATTGGATAATTCTCTTTAACTAAATCAGAAGGAAATTGGAGTGGTATTAGGTTTCAAGCTTCATTTATCCTTGTGCCAAGAACCAAGATGTTGGACCATGACCTCGCTATAAGTCAATGATCAGGCAACCTCGCAGTTAATGTCCTGATGTATTCAATTCTTTTGTACACTAGAAAGGAAAAGTTATTTTAAACATTATATATTATGTCCATAGTTACTTGGTTATTATATACAACGTAGCATGTTTTTACCTAATGTTCCATTTAAAAATTATGTACACTGTCGCAGTGGATATGCCTAGTGTTCCATTTTTGGAATGCCACAAAACTCAACATTGTAGTAAAATAAAAATAATGTCTCTTCTAGATAACATATATGAATTTTATGCATAAATTCCAAAAATTTTAACCTTCGGCATAAATGGGTTAAGTTTATCAAGGCTTGCGGTACCTCTGCCTCAGTGGATAAAGAATACACAAATGTCTTGCGGGATAATCGCCCACGGTGATCAAGAGGTATTTATGGCCATAAGCAGAGGTAACTAGCATGAGATCGATCGTATCCATGTAGAGGAGATACAAAGGGCGGGTAGACTGTTGGTGTCGAACAGTTCTATGTGGCATATTAGTATCCCTGCCTCTAGACATGGAACAAATGGCGTGTATCAGAGGGAATTGTAAAGTTCTCTACACCATTGATACTGTCATGTTTTAGTGCTTTGGCGATCTTTTTACTCGACAGATACCCTAAGGCATTACGGACATCCAGATAAGAAACTAGGATGGAATGAACGAGAAATGCCATTTGACAAATGGGTGGAGTTTGATATAAAACTGGCAGGAATGGGAGATCTGCGACCTTCTCCTGTGCAGCCACGGGTACGCCTTGTTCTGAAGTTACTGAGTAAACATTAGGACCAAAAAGACAAAGAATAACCCTGTTTGGTTTACTGACTCATTAACCTCGAACAGCAGAGCTCTCAAGATCCGAAGTGGGTAGAGAAGTTTAGGCGTGTACATCTTTGTCTAATATTTTGATTCCAGAAACGCTAACATACTATATTTCCATTAGTGAAAGTTAGCACTGGTGGGATTAGGGATTGAATGACTCTCATCAAGAAAGACTCAGCCATAGTTGGACACAAAAGTTCCAATTCCAAAAACCATGCTCTGCTACCAGTGATGAGGTGGGTGTTAAAGTGGAGATTAGGCTAGCAATGAGTGGACACACACTTTGCATAGTAAACAATAAAAATTTTTATTAATGAGTGTAAAAAGAAACTAGAACACAGAATCTGTTGGTACAAAAAAAATGAACAAATTACTCAGCGGAGAGATAGTACACCCCGTGGCATCTCGCAATGCACAGTTAGCTCAAGAGCCTAGATTGCATGTTTCTGCAGATGAAATATACGGTTGTGAAGAAAAAATAGCAGAGATTGTACCGTTCAAACTAAACAGGCTTCATGGCCGAGCCTAAACATGGTGAGACAGCAAATAAACGAGTGACGGGTCAAAATAAACATCGACTTTCCTGAAACGTGCGGACCACTTTGGCAAACTCGTAATAAGATTATGGAGGCACAATCAAGGCTGGAGCAAAGAGGATGAACATACTAGCAAAGTGAGTTGCTACCTTGGGTGCATCGGAAAAGTGAAGTGGCAAGAGCAAGGAGAAAAAGATGGAGAATGTTCTAGAACACTAATTATGTAATAATTTTATCAACAATTATACAGTATAACATCTCATTTTCCATCGCAACAGTTATGCTACACATACACTGCCAAAAATATCCTAGTTATTTAATATCTAGAACTTATAGATTCAGGTTTTTTTAAAAACTCAAACCTTTTGTGGTGTCCACTGCGGAGAAAAAGAACTAGATTATTATGATGATGTTTTTAATGTTCTTGCCTCAGCCTCGTCAACTTGTCTATTTTGTGACGTCATGGCGCCATTGAGCGAAGTGGGCCGTCCGTCGTGGCTTATGATGTTATCAATAGCGATAAAACTAAGAAAAATAGATGTTTACAAAAGGCAAATGTCTTCGACCCGTAATATGCAAGAGGCCTGTCGATGAATTTATGATTTCTTTCGCTATATTTATTTCTAAACACACTGTAAAATAGGGTCCTAGCAAAAATTTTTTCTGTGAGCAAAGCAAGGGAATATGCCGCCAATTTAACCCCTTCAGTCACCTTGGCAACATATGTTTCCAACTTGTATCTTGGACGTTTACCTTGTCAAAAGTGCGGTATTTTTTTATGTTTTGTAAAATTTCGTACTAAATAAATGACATGAATAAAATCTGTTGATTCTCTAATAAGTATGTATATTTCGGTAGCAAATATAGCCATACATGTAAAAAGATAATAAAAAAGGTTAATAAATAAAAAACTGCTGGTTATGTTTAATGTAACAGTATCAATATAATAAATGTAAAAACAAAATTTTTACAGTCGAATTTAAGGTCTGTGTCTGAAGGGGCTACATGAAGATGAAAATATCACGGTTATGTTTCATTTGTCTCAGTTATGACGTCAATAACTAAGATATTTTCCCCTAACCTGTTTTATCTAGGTTAAATAAACACCCACAGATAACCTGGATATTAAATATGAAGAACTTAAATAATTAGGTTATTTCAGCCAGTGGACGCGTAGTATTAGTTAATTATTTGAGATGGAAAATCGCCACATGGGACAAGAGCTCGCATCACGCGAGTTCAAAAAGGAATATTTACGACAACAATGGTCCACGTGACACAACAATGAATTACTTATATCTATACACAAATTAATAATAAAAATAACATTTGGAATAATAAAAAATATTATCATCCACCACGAGATCCTATGAAAAAATCAATAGTTTGTTCATTAGCCACTAATTGCGATTTCCCGAACACATGCAAATTCTTTTGGGCTAAATCAGGAGGAAATTAGAAAGATTTCATGTTTCAGACATTATTAATCCTTGTGCCAAGAATCGAGAAATTGAACCATGACCTTGCTATGACTCAATATTCACGGAAGATTGCAATTGATGTCCTATTTCCTTCAATTATATCATTCACGAAAAGCTATTTAAAATTCGCCAGAATAGTAAATATGACAAATCATCATGGAATCTAGACTGCTAATTTTACAAGAGGCCTAATGATCGATATTCGATCACGAGTATATAGAAACTTGGGCTCCTCTTGGGCTAAATGGGAAAGAAATTAGAAGATTTCATTTTTTCGCCAACATTAATTCGCGTGCCCAGAACCGAGATGTTGGACCAAACCGCTCTATGACTCAAAGATCAGGCAAGCTTTCGTATAAAAAATAATTAAGAATTCAGCAAAAGAAATCTCCAAGAAATCGTCGAGGAATATAGACTCCGAATTTTACACGAAGCATTATCAAGGATTCCTTTCACGAGCATCTTGAAACATGGACTCCTTTTCTTCTAAATCAGACGGTAATTAGAGCGATTTCTTGTTTTAGACATCTTAATCCTCGTACAAAGAACCGAGATTTTGGACCATGACCTCGCCATAACTCGCAAGCACGAAATAAAAGCCATAATGCTTTCATTTCTTGCGTTCAACTATAGCAATTAAGAAGACAAAAAAACGAGCTCCAACAAGTCACTGAGGAATCTAGAGTGCAAATTTTACATGAAGCCTGTCCAAAGACTTTAGGTCACAAGTATCTAGAAACATACTGTAATTCACTTTGGCAATATCAGAAAGAAAATTGACTGGTTTTAGGTTTCAGACTTCTTTTAACCTTATCGCAAGGACCATGATTTTTAACCATGACCTTGCTGTAACTCAGCCATCAGGCAAGCTCGCATTTAATGTTCTAATACTTTCACTTATTTTGTTAAATAGAACAATTGAAATTCACCAAAACTGTAGCTAAAACAAATCATGAAGGAATCTAGACTGCAATTTTACACGAGCCCTAGAAAAGGACATAGATCATGAATATCTAAAAAAATGGAATCCTCTTGGTCTAATTTCGAAAGAAGAAGCCACACATTCCAGAAGACCAGGCTCTGGAGCCCAGCGAAGCAAGTCAGCTCATACTGATAGGGCGATACTGCAAACAGCGCTAGCAGACAGAACCATGACACTGTGGCTTCTGCGCAACAACATCAGCATTCCCGGTACTGCTCCAGTGTCAATAGCGAGAATAGCACGCCAGTTACACACCGCAACAATGTCTGCCAGGCATCCATTGTTGTCTTCCGTTGATATCTGAGCAATGTGCGATAAGAATGCAATGGTGTCGTGAACGAGTGGGCTGTCGAATGGAATAGCGCTCGTTGGTCTTCAGCGAAGAATCTCGCTTTCTTTGGACACTGATAACAGAAGCAGTGTGGTGCAGCCAACGCACAATGCACCCGGTATCGCCATCGTGGACCAACACATGGGATCATGGTTTGGGGTGCCATCGGCTACAATACCAGAACACCTTTAGTCGCCATCCAAGGCACTCTGACACTAGCATGGTTCGTCACAGAGAACCTGTAGCTTGTATTACTGCCCATTCTGTACAGCATACCTGGCACAGTCTTTCAGCAGGATAACGCCAGATCGCACATGGCAAACATGAGCATGGCATTTCTCTATGATATCAACTGCCTGCCATGGCCAGCAAGGTCCCCAAACCTATCGCCAATTGAGAACATGTGGGACATGGTGGGACGTCGTTTACCATCGCCCTGCAATCTTCATGACCTGGGCAGACGTACCCCAAGATGACGTTTGCCACCTGTATGATCACGTTCACCTGCGGCAGGATCAATGCACTGCTGTTAGAGATGGGGCCACAACCTACTGATGCTGGTAAAAGGAGGATAACGTCAAAGAACACCTATGTTGTCATCCCACCATATAGGCTCTCTACGACGAGAAGCTCTTTCCAGCGAGAAGTCGACATTGGCTCCCCACGTGGAAAAACAACGCAGCGGCGGTACGCGATCAAGTTTTGGGTACAGCTTGGGAAGAATGCAATAGAAACTGACATCAAAGACGTCTTCAAGTTCCACCACGACAATGCCCCCAGCCACACGGCCTTTGTCATCACCAACTTCCTGACTTGGAGCAAGACCTCCGTTGTGCCCGAGCCACCTTACAGCCCTGACTTGGCTCTGTGTGAATTTTTTTTGTTCCCTCGACTGAAGAGAGAGCTGAAGGGAAAGCACTGGGAGAACATCCAAGCTCATGTTAAAAGGTTCCTGAAAAACATTCCAGTCGAGGAATTCCAGGGTGCCTTCCAGACGTGCCAGAATCGTCTCCGCAAGTGTATTGATGCAGGAGGAGACTAATTTGAAGAATTTTAAACATTTCTACCAAGCGGATCAATAAATCTATTTTTCCTAGAAAATGCGCATTAATTTCATAATGCACCCTGCATAAGAGCTCCAAATATAAGGCCTTTTTTATTCTTATATTTATTTTTATTATTTCTATTTTCATTTTTCTATTTTTATTACCGATGCATTATTTTCTTTATAATAGATTCATATATAAGAACCCTATTTTATGAATTTATGTTTATGTAACTCCACGAATCAAGAGAGCAATGCTTTTATGCCGCAATGCTTTTAATTATTTCGTTCAGGAAAAGCTATAAAGAATTTGCAAAATAGTGAATATAACAAATATACAGTGTTAATTTTACAAGAGACCTAATCAATGATATTTGATCATGAGTATCTAGAAACTTAGACTCCTCCTGGGCTAAATAGAAAGGAAATTACAATGATTTCATGTCTCTGACAACATCAACTCGCCTGCCTAGAAGCGAGATTTTGGATTAACTCTCTCGATGACAAAGAATGCACGAGGACCTCGATATAATTCAAAGTTCATGCATGCTTGCAAATATTGCTCTCATTCTGTCATTTCTTTCATATAAAAAGCAATAAGAAATCAGCAAAAGAAATCTCGAACAAATTGTCGACTAATTGAGATTGCCAATTTTACGCAAAGCCAAGTGAATGATTTCTGTCACGTTGCATCTAGAAACAAGGAATCCTATTTGCCTAAGTCAGAAGGAGGGATTTTGAGGGATTTCAGGTTTCAGAGATTTTAATCTTTGTGCCAAAAATGATTAGTTGGACCATTACCTTGCTCTAACTCAACATTAATGCAAGCTCGCATTTACAGCACTAATGCTTATAAATCTTTCGTTCATGTATAGCAATAAAAAATTAACAAAAAACGATCTCGGACAAATCTTAAGAGAATCTAAACAGCAAATTTTAAACTAGTCCTAGTCAAAGACATTGGGTCGTGACTATTTAGACACATATAATTCTCTTCAGCTAAATCAGAAGGAAATTAGAGCGATTTCAGGTTTTAGAATACATTTTTCCTCGTGCCTGTAATCGTGACATTGGAGCAGGACTTTGCCATGATCCAAAGTTCAAGGCATCTTCGATTTAGTGCTCTAATGTTTTCATTTCGTTTATTCAAGAAAACAATTAGGAATTCAGAAAAAGACAAGATCGAATAAATCAATAAGGAATCTTGACTGCAAACTTTAATGAATCCTAGTCAAAAAATTGCGGTCAGCGGGATCTAGAAACCTGCAATACACTAGTGCCAAGTCAAAAGAAAATTAGAGCAACTTAATGTTTTAGACAACATCAATCTTGGTTTGGTTTTGTTTGGTATTAACGTCCTTTTCAACTACCATAATCATTTCAGGACAGCGTTATAGAGCCCACAAATTTTGCCTCGCAGAGAATCTATAAATCGCGCCAGCACACGATTAGACGGGATCAACAGCTTTAATTCCCCTCTGAAGGAAGTGTGTGATCTCAGGATTTCCCCCCTGAAAAAATCCTTGTCGTCCTCAGGCATCAGAGGCAATCACACAACCACCGAGGCCGATCAACATTCATCTTCATCCACGAAAAAAAATTGTTAAACCAAGGCCTCAACATGACTCAATATTCAGGTAACATTACAAATATTGCTTTAATGTTTTTAATTCTTTCCTTCAAGAAAACCAATTAAGAATTCAGCGAAAGGCGAGGTTGAAGAAATCAGCAAGGAATCTCGACTGCAAATTTTACTCGAGTCTTATACAAAGACATTCGATCACAATTATCTAGAAAGATGGAATCCTCTTGGGTTAAATCAGATGGAAATTAGAAGAAAATTCAAAAATCGATAAGTCGGACTATGACCTTGTCATGACTAACGTTCAGGCAGGCTCGCAAGAAATGCCCTTTTGATTCGATTCTGTTATAACAATTAAGAATTTACCAAAAGCGATTTTAAGTTTCAGACTACATTTTTTCTCATGCCATTAATTGTCACAAGCAAAAAATAATCTGGAACTTGCAAAGTGGCCATCGCGGAGCCCCGATCTGACACCATGTGATTTCTTTTTATGGGGGGTGTAAAGGACAAGGTCTGCACCCTATCCTTTCCCCATGACCTAGGCGAGCTGAAAGAACGCATTACGGTAGAGATACGTGGGATTAATGGAGACATGTTAATTCGACTACCGCATTGATATATGCCATGTCACGACAGGGGGGCATATTGAACATCTTTAACTGTGTCACAATAAACTTCAAGAGTTTTTCTATAAGAATCCGTATGTGGTGTGTCTATATTCTGAATAGCTTTGATGTAATAAATTTTTATAAGTGTGAAGTTCTTTTGTAATCACCCTGTATAATGAGATGAACTTAATTTTGCCTGCATCAGCATCATTTTGAATAACTAAAACTGCCTCCATTCCTACATTAGTCTCATGATGATCGATGCCATCCTTGACTATGATTGATGCCCCACCAAACGCATGACTAGCATTATTACCCAGTGGCTGATCCTTCCAATAGACATGGTAACCGGGCAGTTTGAAAAGTGTGTTGATTTCGGGTACGTCACGCACACGGAGGCGATGTCAACTTTCCAATTTATAAAAGAAATGGTATAACTCGATGCGCTTGTGAGCAATTCCCCTTGCATTCTATATACTGCAGCGAAGTTTCCCTTGATTAATGGTACTATATGGGTGTGTATCCATGATTATTGGTTAGATTTGTGAGACGCAATCTGTGGCACTACTTTCCTACTTTCCTTGTAGAGGTTCAGCCATTTTCCCAGATTCCTATAAATACTGCGCAGTTGGTTTGGATCAACCATATCTGTTATTAGTGCTGAATGTGACCGAAGCAAAGGTTTTCCCATCTAGCAATTTGTTACTTTTGAGCCTTTCTAAATGGGATATTTAGATAACTTATATAACTAGATGTATGCTGACCATCACAGCGGATACATTTAGGGGGATCTTTATCTTGGTACAGTCCCTCGATTGGTGATTGCCAATGGCATTTCGGTACAACCTTGAGAGATGTGAACAAAACGTAAACAGTTGTAACACTGCAAGGGCCTTTTTTATCTCTAAATATTTTTACAATAACAGCTAGTGGAACGACATGTTTTAAATATAAGAATGACGTGTTATATTCAGTATTTTGAAGGATAACCAAAACCATTGGCATTTTGACTGAACCATTAGCTTCTCTAAGAAGTTAGCCTTCTCAAATTGTTAGCCTTCCTTCTCTAAGAGATAGTTAGCCTTCCTGAGGTCGATGTATAATATCCATGTTTTGTCTAAAATTGCTTAGAATCAGATGAAAAATAATAATTCCCAGTTGTAGCAATATTGAAAAGAATTTATTGAAGCTCCTACACGCTTCGGTAGTACACCTTCTTCATTAAATATGTTGGTGTTCCTCTTACTCTATACAACATGCCAGTCACTTCCTTCAACGTCAGCAAAGTTATTATCAAACTTGCTTTTTGTGTTAGTTCTTGATGAGGAGCTACCGTCGCTGACCGCACCCAGGCCTGCAGGACCTTCTTTACTATTGAATGGGGGAACAGCGTTATCCACTATCATGGGCAAAACGGACATAATGGGAGAGCCCATAAATTATTTGATAGCATTGCAAGGTCGTTGGTAGTTTCCAAAGTTGCATTCTTTACTTCCTCCTTAAAATATCAATATTAGTGTTTACACTGCTAACTTCCTTGGCCAGCGCTTCCGACATTGATTTTAAGCCCAATTATTTTTGTTTAGTTCGGAACGCAATGCCTCCTGCTGTTCATTTTTAATGATGTTAAATGCAAGAAATCTGGGATCCTTACATGCATCGTTGTATGCTACATCACAAGGTAACACCTTACCATCAGCATATTTTATAGTAATGCTAGCAGATTTTGATGCAGCGCGTGTCATAGCCATGAAGCAAGTATTTGTGGACACACCGACTCAGGATGACGCACCTTATAAAAAAGGCTTAAAAAGTCCTACCTTTTGGAAAATCCACTGGTGAATACACAAAAGCAACCAGGATCAATAATTACGCAGCCAGGCACCTCCAAATCTAGGTCCACAACGTCTGCAATGACTGATGTATGAGAGGACTCATGACAACACCAATGTACTCTTCCTCTTAGGGACTCTGATGATCTATCATGAGTTACTTTGTATCTCAAGTCAAGTTTGCGAGAAAATTAATTCTACACCAGGGAAACATTTGTGGATGATTAGGATGATAATAGATATGAGGAACGTCCTTAGGTTTGTGAGAAAATTAATCCCAATGCCAGGGACCCAGAATGATAATGAGCGTCTGTATATACTGTTTTACGGGAATAGGGAAAGTGAATCCTCTGGCATCAGCAGCAGTTTTCCAACGAGAAACAACACTTTTAGCAATGCTCGTCCACGATGGTAGTCACTCAAATGACGTCTCTGCGGTATTCTGCAGAAGATATGTGATACAGGGTCTGACAATTTACAATAATGTTCGCAAAACACCTGCACGTGTGTTCGCCCTAACACTCCTAAGCTAATGATTTTCACTGAACCACAGCTCATTGAATACGTGATTTTTATTCAAATTATGCAAATCGAACAACAGTGTACCAACAAATGTTTTGATGCAACGTGCATTATTTTCCAGTGCCCCTAAATAGCGGAATGCGCATATTCCTTAGCAATTGTCAAGCAGTGTAAAAAAACATATGTTCACGAGTTTCAAGAAACCTGGTTTCCTCTAGTGCGAAATCAAAAAGAAAATTAGAGGACCTCGGTTTACAGACTACATTAATCCTTATGCCAAAAACTTAAACCTTGAACCAACACCTCGCTATAAGTCAGCGTTGATACACGCTCGCAATTATTCATTCAAGAATAGCAATTAAGAATTCAGCAAAGACGAGGTCTAAGAAAGCAGCGAGGAATCCTGACTGTAAATTTTACACGAATTCTAGAGATTCTGGAGAGAGACTTTCAGTCATGAAGATCTGGAAAATTTAAATCCACTAGTGCCAAGAAGAAAACTTTGGACCAGAACCTATAACACAAAGAGCAGGCTAGCTCGCATTTAATGTTCTAATGCTTTCAGTTCTTTTGTTCAAGAAAAGCATTTAGGGGTTCATGAAAAATCATAGAGAAATCTAGACTACAAGTATTAAACGTAGCATAGTCAAAAATATTTTGTTGAGAGTATCAAGAAACGTGGAATGATCTGGGCTAAATCCGAAGGAAATTAGAGTAATTTCCTGTTTCAATCATTAGTAATCCTCGTACCAAGACATTTTACATTATACATTTCAGAGGCTAATTTCCTTTTCATCAGCGAGTGAATAACAAGCAAAGATCTCGGTTTTAATAAGTCTAATCAAATTTATAAAGTAAGACATCATAAAATAAAGCAACCAATCCGCAAAAGTCGAAAAACCCAAATTTGCATTTTTAAATATGCTCACTCATTTGTTTATTCCCCTCTTTGCGAGCTACCCACGTAAATACGATCACAAATAACACATAAACACGTATAAACTCTTGATCTTTCCACTAGTAGATCCTGACTTAAAGCAAGTGTAACTTAATCTTGACGGTATTTTAATTGATGGTATTAGCAATATGACACTGATATCTTTACAAATTCTTTTTAGCCCTTTGTCTAATTTAGTGTTAATAGGGAGGACTAATACGTTTTTATACTCGTCCTTAATTTTCCCTAGCATGGTAACAGCTTCAATACTGAGATGCCTATTGAGTTTATCTGCAATTCTATCAAGTATACGCTCTTCATAACCACTAAATATGCAAAAGATCTAATTATACAGAGTTGCTTCGCGTTTTATACGTAGTGTTTTTCGCGTCGTCATCAACAGGAAATAACAAGAAATTAAGCCTCCCGAGGAAGGTACAGGAAAGTAGGGGAAGCCCTGAGTTCATCTATTTTTTTTTCATCTGCACTTTTTAACCCCCCATTTTTTAATCAAAAAATTATTTTTCTCGAACCTTCTATTTAGAAAATATAAAAGAACCCTATGTTCTTTCCTTCCTCATCATTTTCGATCGAATTATGTATCAAACCCCATATGTTGCCATAGTTCTAAAGACCAGGTGATTTCCACCCCCACTTGGAACAATTTCCGCCCCTGAAACTCCGACTCCACTGAACCAATCAAAACCAAACTAAATAGTGAAGGTGCACATGCCAATAGTAAGCCACATTCTGAATTTCAACCTTCTATCTCAAAAATGCGGAAATTATGAAGGGGACGGACGGACAGACAGACATCGTGAAAACACTATGTAGCTCCATTCTTCCGCTACTTAATAATGCTCTTCTGAACTTGTGGTGAAACAATGCCAATTTATGCAAAAGAAGTGTGAAGTGTTCTAATTTTATATGCGGACAAAGTTTACTGAGAAAATAAGAATTCTTTGATATCGTTACTTTGTGTGTTGAAAATGAATTAAAATCATCCACATATCTATTCTACACAATCGGGAAATGGCTGAACGTATTCAGAGCTATGTTCTCCAATTTTTCTGATGTAAAGCTTGGCCGAAAATGGATTAATGCTGCTACCCATCAAGGTCCTATTTATTATTTTGTAATATCGTCCACTAAACATAAAGCCAAGGAATTTCATTACTAGCATGATATTGAAGCGTACCCCCCACCCTCGCAAAAAGTGCTAGTAACACCCCCGCATCTCGCAATAGGTTTTCAGGTGCAGGGAAGCTATGGTTCGAGACCCAAAATTAAAATGAGGGACAACCTGACATTGTGATATTCGGTTTAATTGCATTTAGTTTATTCGTCTGCAATATTTCACAAGGTCTTTTACAAAATACTTTATAACTAAAATTTCAATAAGCTATTACTCTAGGAGCCCCTATGGATATCCTGTAATATGCTATACTAATATACAACTTACATATGGAAAGGCAGTGCTTATGCACACTGATACCGGCACTCCTGCCCATGTTCTATTCTAAAAGTAGCAGGGGGGAATTTATATTTTTGAAAACAAGGGAGGGAGAGCATTAGCTTGACGGAAATGACTCTATAAACTCTCCCGTGCTCCCGAATCAAATATTCTCTAGGAATTTACGCTCACAAGCATCGTGCGTCTCCTTTAATTGACTACCAAGGGGAGGTGCAGAGACCCCTCGTAGCAAGCACGGAGGTTCTAGTCATGACAGCCACTGGCAAGCCTGAAGCTTTGACGTAGTTCCTGGGTGTTTTATAACACTTGCACGAGAACGCCAAGTCAATAATACAAACTATCCATGCATCTCATTTTCATAGATTCCCATATTCCTCTGCTATACTCTAGATCACGGTAGGGTGCTTAGCTAGACATTACAAGCATTCTAATCTTAGACTAGGACAGTAACTAATGTACACAAAAATTCAAAGCAGCTTCGCGAAAAGCTCATGGGAGTGATGCCACCATACTTGGCCTAGAAGCAATGCCGAGAAGAGTTCAATTTTGTAGATGCCAAGGGCGGGAGGACCAATGACACCAATGAACCCTAAACTCTTGCTGTTTCTAGCAGTTCGAAAGGCCGTTCACAGCGCCTGACAATTAAAAAAAATTCATCACTCACCAGATTTCTTCACTTTTCTGAATTACCCTCTTTGGGTGATCACTTATCGCCGCCTTTCACTTTCGAGTCTCCACTTCTGATCGTATATAGGTGCAGCTGTCTTTTCATGGCTCCACTATAATTCAATTCCCAGTGCATCGAGCATCTCATCCAACGAAATTCGCCAATATCGAAGTAGATTCATGGTCGCAGGAGATTAAAAACATATAAAATTACAGCATTAAAAGGATAAATACATAAAAGAGAACATTTTGACGTAATTTTTACTTAGCCTCGTTTTCGACCAGGAGGTCGAAATTCAACTGAGCGCATAGGGTACGTCTATCTCGCTCCGAGAAGTTTTTACCAAAAAAAACAAAACAAAAAAAGAATCCAAAGCAACAATCCGGTGACGTATAACAATTTCCTAGAAGTCGAACGCAACAATACTCTGCTGGAGGCTGAGAAATCATCTCCGAAACGCAGCTAACAATTGCCCCTCCAACACACCATCAACTACGATCGCCAACAAAGAACCACACAAACAATTAAGATTCACAACACTCTGTTTCATACAGCTTACGATTTACCCTTATAATACACTACACGCACTTATAAGCCAGTTCAAAACACGCATATAAATCAAAAAAACGAATAATTCAGAACACTAACGAAGTTCTCTCTAAAACTACTAACAGATCTACTTGTTCTCCCCCCCTTTATCGGACATAGGTGACTTCCATTTAACCAGAACGTCACAAAATCTTTGACCAAACCTAACGGAACCTCATTTTCATATATAATATAAACTAACACATTTGGAGATAACTTGTGGTCACTTTTTAGGTGCGTATCTTGAAATGCGGAATTAATAAACAAATGAGCAGCACATTTAATGCTTTAAAATGCAAAATTGGGCATTTTGTCTTTTGTGGATCATATTCTAGGGGGTAAACATGAATTTTCTACTGATTTATTTGAAATTAATCATATTTCTAAAGATGTTAAATTGTTATATTTTTAAAATCGATGGAAAGCAACCAATCAACTACTCAATAGTGATGATGGTCCTGTGCCAGTTAAAGAGTGGCTCCCCCTAGCTAAATACATTTTTAAGTAATTTAGCTTTTATATCTGGCGTGGTCTGTTTTATCCGATGGTAAGAGATAGCTAGAATTGAAATTGCAATTAATTTCACCGGATTGGTTGCTTTAGTTAATTTTATGTTGCTTGTGTGTAATTGGAGTTTATAATTTGCCTAGGCTTCAAAAAGCCCAGGTTTTCTCTTGTTTGTCACTCACTGATGTACGGGAGCTTAGCCTCTGAAATGTACATCTGGGACATTCAGAAATCTTTATCACATAAGTGTTTTCTGCTTTTATATATTTGTATCAGTATTCACAGTTTTTGACTTCTTTTGTTTGCATTGTTCGAATGTTTTGTGTATTTTTTTCAAGAAAACCAATTAAGAAATCAGCAAAAGGCGAAATGAACAAATCGACGAGGAATGTAGACTGCAAATTTTACATGATATGTGTTTAAAGATGTTCACTCATGAATATTTAAAAAAAACGGAATCCTCTTGGGCTAAATCGGAAGGACATTAGAGCGATTAGAGGTTCAGATTATATTAATCCTTTTGCCCAGAACTAATTCTTGCACAAGAACCTCGTTATAACACAAAGTTAATGCAAGTTTACAAATTTTGCTGTAATTCTGTAATTTCTTTCAAATAAAAAATATGAAATAAAAACTTCAAAGCACAAATTTCACATTAAAAATGCAGCAAAAAGTAAAAGATCTAATTTAAAAAAAGGTAAAAGTGTGGTGGCATGTATATTATATTATGCAGTATTTTCTTTTTATCATTTAATATTAAAAGCACCACGGTCACAGCCATATGCGGTTTATATTGCCCTGCCTGTGAGAGTCTTATAATTCTTCCAATACGACCCATTAAAGAGAGTCTTTGGATACATGGCAGTAACAGTTATTTTACCCGAATTTCTGAGTCAGCTATTCTCGGGTCAATTGACTCGATTGTACAAGACTTAACACTCATTAACGGAATATTTACAATACGCGTACTTACATATTTACACAAGCTTACATACTGTTTACACATTTTTACACACAAATTTATACATTTTTACAGCTACTTATACATTTTTATAGCTATATTCACAAAAATTTACACACGTATTACCCATATTTACTGAAGTTTACAAGTGTTTACACATATTTATGCAAGTTAGTTTATTATACACAATTTACAAAAGTTTAAACGCACGTATACACTTTTATAAACAAATCACATAAGTTTATACATGTCTATACACCTATTTACACATATTTACACGTGATTATGCTTATTTACAAAAGTTATAAAAAGTTTGCGCTTATTTACAGCCTGTTTATAAAAGTATACACACATTTATACATATTTACACACCTTTACACATGCGTATGCAAAATTTACACAAGTTTTTATATATATGTACCGTAGCGGCCCTATTAGAGCTCCTAAGTTTTTGTCTCTCTTACGAGACTATGCCTACACTTTCATAATTAAAAAGGCAGTTTTTTTGTGAAGAGCTTCGGTTTCCATTATCAATCATTGAACTTGCTCCTCTTCTTAGTCTTAGTCACCGTAAATGGTAAACCTTAAGTTCCCTAGGGTTGTGTGGGTGGTGAATTCGTTGTCACGGATCCGGGCTCTATATGTCTCTGTGGTCCTAGTTCTCGGAGGAACTGTTCTTCATGCTGCATTATCTTAGGAGATTACCGTGGCCTCCTCTGTATGTTTATTTTAATAAAGGGTCCACATAATGCGTTCTAAGGTGTCAATGTGTAGTGGGTTGCACTCCTCACAAAACGGGCTATATATTTGTGAGACCCTCACTGTCTCGTATAATCTCGCCAGACGGTCGAAACTATTAAGTGATAGAATGTTCGCATAATGCCCCATCTTTATTCGGGACAGCGTAAAGTTTGTTTTTTTTTACATTACCTGACGAGAGGTGTTTGCGGCGTGGGTATGGTTAGCGGGAGAAAAATGGGATCCCAGATGTAATTTATCTTTTCTCATATTTTTCCCTATCGTCGCAACTTTGCTTAAGCCCCTGTCTGGTTGCTTCTTTTTCTCTTGTTGGGATTGCCCAAAATAAACAGTAGTAGTCTGGCGGCATATTTTTTCAGAGCCAACGAATTGTTTTTTTTTTTTTTTTTGAAGGATTTCGTCAATTTAATTTTTTAGTAAATATTAATTTCTTTCTCCTTTAGTCAGCATTGTCTGTTATAAGGCAATTGTTTTCTTGATGTCATTTTTTAAGTTCTTATTATAATGAACCTCTTAACTATTGTAAGGTTTCGGGCTATTCGATCAGCCATGTTTAGAATATTGAAATTATGTGGACATTAAAAAACTTTATTTGGACCTGTTTTAGGTTATTTATTTTTTATTGTTAACTGTCTGAGAGAAAAATTTAGAGCTTTAATATCATGTTTTGAAATTGAAATGAATTGGAACCTTTGGAATTTTAAAGGATCATTTTCTGTAGTTTTGGCTCTTGTATAGAAATAAAATTGTGCCCATTGATTAAAAGTACTATTGGCACCATGGTACGATATTGGAGATTTGAGGACAGAGGAACATTAGTTAGAATATTGGAAACCGAAAAAGATAATGGAGAATGAAAGTTATCAAGTATTATTTAACAGAAGGCATTCCTCGCATGCTTTGGAGTGACGGGGATCAGAATCTATTGGTCGGAGGTTTGGATCCGAGCTAATGTGAAAAGATTTCGAGTGACAATGAGTTAGTTAAGGTCCAGTTTTCGTACGAGCTAGGCGCGATCACCTTATCTCTTTCTATTCGTAAATTCGGCCTTCACATCACGAATCAATGCGATTGCGGTGTGGGAAGTTTTTAAATTTATTAAGGTTATATTTAATTTCAGTTTTTAGTACATTCCACATAGATATTTATTTTAGCTCGATCTTTTAAATGTATCCACCAGCGGAGTACCACTATAAAAATTATTGATTGTTTGTTTGGATTTGGCTGTTGGTTTGCCTGTTGGAACCCTCCTGGAGAGACGAGCACGGCCCGCCTAGAGGAAAGTTTCCATCCTTCTCCATCATCGCAGAGAGCCCAGCTGAGCCACGTCTTGAGGAATCCAGAGTGTCGGGTAGCTGAAGTAATACGGTAGAGCAAAACGTCTCCTTAATGTCTCATTGGCCAAGCAACTTATTTTTCTTGTTTATTTCATAATGTATGGGAAGGACTTTAAATCTTTTTATATGTTAATCTTGGGAAACGATAATTGAAATGCTTAATCTGAACATTTCTCTTTACACGAAAATAATCTCTTTGAGGTGATAAAAGTTTTCCTATTTTCTGTTTATATTCCTATTTGATCCCAAAACCCTTACATTTTGGCAGCCTGATATGAATTAAGAAATTGATAATGAATTTGAATATAATGTTATTAAGATAATGAATAGTGTTACTTGATTTATTCAGAAAGAATAACTCATATTAAGATCATTTGAATTGAATATTTGCATAAAAATTTGAATAATGATATTAATTTTAATAACTGGCGGGCATTTATAATGATATTAATTTAATGAATTACATTTATTAAATTAAGGAATAAATATCAGGGGACATAGGACGGAACATTAACTTAAGGAAATTTGAGAATAATAGAGTAAAGATGAATCAAAATCAGATAAGGGCAGCGGGAGCACCGTCACCCCCACCCATGGGGCCAGCACAGGGCCAAGGGCATGCTCAGGCGGGAGGGCCAGTGTTGGCTCCACACCCATTCCAAGGGTTCGCTCCTCCCGAGCAGTCTTTTGTATTGGGCAATACGATGGAACATCAGATCCAGTGGCGTTTTTTCAGACAATAGATGAAGTGGGCTGTATTATGAATTAGAATCTAGAGGCTAAGTACCATATTGCAAAAATTAAGTTGAAAGGAAGTGCTCAGTTTTTTTGTAGGGAAGATAGGGCTATGGAGGAGGTGAATGATTATGAGGTGATGGAGTATTGATGGAGAGATTTGGAAAAGAGTGTTGATGGAGAGATTTGGAAAGTAGCATAAGGGGAAGAGTGAACGGTTGTTTCAAGAATGCCAGCAGGAAAGAAAAGAATCAGTGCGAGAGTTTGCTACAAGGTTGCAAAGTTTGGGAAATAAGACAAAAATTATAGTAGCAGGGGAGGGAGAACATGCAGAAGTGAAACGGGCATTTGCTCGAGAAATTATGGAGGAAAGAGTTAAGGAGCGATTTATTCAGGGATTGTTACCTTCTATTCAAAGGGTAGTTAATTATAGAAAACCTGATAATTTGTGCCAAGCGATAGAACATGCATAACAGGAGGAGAATGAAAAAAGGAGAGCTACTAAGAAATGTACATTGAATATGATAGAACGTGAAGACGTGGAGAGTGAAGAAGAGGGGGCGGACTCGGAAGATCAAATTAGTAGGGGAATAATAGAAGTGTCACACTTGAGTCCCACAGAAAGAAAGAAAAGAAATATGGAATTAAACAATGAGAAGAAAAGATCAACGTGAGTCAGGAGGCATTAGACCCAAGACGAACATGAGACAGTCAGGGCGAAGTAGTACATCACGGCAGAGAAAATCTTACTATGTTGATGAAAGAAAAGGGCGCGAGATGCGAAGTGAAATAATTTGTTTTAATTGCCAATGCCCAGGGGATATAGCGAATTTTTGTGAAGAAAGATGCCCAAGGAAATTTAAATGTTTTTTCTGCCATCATGAGGGCCACACCCAGCATTATGGTTGGGAGAGAATGTGGAAGGAAGACGAGACGGTGCCCAAAAATGAAAACCCACCTGTGAGAAGCATACGAGGACAGGATCAGACTACGCACACAAAAAATGTGAAAGCTGCCTCTCTCCTCAAAGGTCAGGAGAGAGGGCAATAGAAGCAAATCTTAGTGAGGAACAGAAGCCCCTTGCAAGTATTTCCTCTGAGCCCAGTGAACTTATAGTAATAGGCAGTGCGGGAAAATTAACTGTTAAATTCTTAATAGACAGTGGTGCAAAGGTAACCTTATTAGGAAATGATATCTTAAAAAAATTATTGAATTAGGCCATAATGTTATGGAAATTCAGGAACCTGTCCTAAATTTGGTTGGAGTCACCCGAAATACAAAAATACTTCCATTTCGGTGATTGTCGGTGATAATCATGAAAATTCGGCAATGCTTGCTCCCGAAAGACGTCATTTCGGCCACATATGTGACCGAAACATGTCAATTCAGCCACGTATGTGCCCGAAACTCGTCATTCCAGCCACATAAGTCACAATTTTCTTACTGAGGGGACATATATTATTGCATTTAAATTTGGGGGAAAATGTTATAGTCTTAAGTGTCACATTTGGAAACTGAGAACAGAGATACCATGTCATGCTATACTTGGGAGTGATACTTTGAGGAAATATGGATTCATAATTGATTTTTATAGGAATATATTACATGATGAAAGTAATAAAATTCTTTTTATTGGGTCTAGGCCAACCATGAGGGTTGACATTCAAAGGTATTGCAACCAGTGCAAAAGCTGTCAGTTTAGAGCTCCGCGAGATAAGAGGCGTGAGCAGCCACTCATGCGTTTTCCTTCAGCAACGCACCCATTTTCCCAGGTTGCTACTGACATTTTGGGGCCGCTAGTTACGTCACATGAGGATTACAAGTATGTATTGGTAGTGACGGACCATTTTTCCAGATACGCAGATGTGGTTCCATTGAAGATCAGACTGCCCAAAGTGTTGTGAAGGCCTTAGTTACTTGTGTCTTTAATAGGTATTCTGTTCCGGTACAGCTTTTGAGTGATTGTGGGTCCAATTTTACCTCCAAGCTCAAGAGAAGGGTGAAAAGGCTATTCACCACCACCTATCATCCCTCGGGGAATGAAATCTGTGCACGAATAAACAAAACTTTGGTTGGAATGATTCGTCACTACGTGGATAAGAGTCAGCATGATTGGCCAGCTGGATTTCATATATTTTATTGGCTTACAATTCGTCCCCCCACTCATTTTTGGGCAAAAGCCCATTTTGTTGTTTTATGGGCACGATCCAGTCTTACCTTGTGATATTTTGACAGCTCCTTGGAAAACTCACTATGACATTGATGAAAACTATAATCGAGAGGTGGAAGTTATAATTAAAAAAATGCTTTTGTGGCAGTGGAGAAGTGCAGAGAGGAGCAAGAGATAAAGCGCAAGCACATCCACGATAAGAGGCATAAACCGTATACTTTTAAGCTTAATGATTTGGTATACCTAGCAATTCCACAGATAAAGCCTGGATTAGTGAAGAAATTACATCCTACTTATGAAGGGTCATAACGAATTATTGAGCTTTTTTCTCCTGTCAATTTTCTAATAAAGCAAATGGAAACTGGGAAGGCAAAGATAGTGCATGCCAACCGCCTTAAACCTAGGGTTGGAGATTGACTTCCTGAGCCACGTAGAAGAGATTGACAATCCTAGACCCACATCCCCGGTAGTCTCTGAAGAACCAGCATCCTTTGCCTATCCCGAAGATAATTTTGTGGCACCCCCCGCCATTATTCAGGAGGGAAGACTCGAAGTGGCACCTGACAGAGGAGTTGGCCAAAGGGAGGAAGGAAATGCTCCCAGCAGCACCCGTACCAGCTTCGTAGCAGAGGGGCTGTCCCCGAGATTCCGTGGTTACGCCCCTCTGCTCAGGATAGTAGAAATGTTGAACAATTGACAGGGGGAAACGCTGTAAATGTGACCCTGGAGTCAGCAAAGCCTCCCCCACTCATGAATGTATCCGGGGGTACTAATCTTGAAGTACTAACTCTAAACAGTGTTCCGAATTCATCTGTTATAAGCAGGTCAGTAGTAGAAGCATTGCATGCCATTTCCGAGCAGAAAATAGGTCGGGATAGTAGTCTAGTGAACTCTGCCCCTTTATTAATCTGTTGTTAGAAATAGTGGCTAAGTTAAGTCTTGGTTAGAATAAATAGTGTAATATCCAGCTTGGAAAGAGCTAGGAAATTGCTTCTGATAGTTCTTAAAAAACAAGCAAAGAATTGCAAGTGCTCTAATTGAAAGGCATTTGGGATTTGCGTCGAATTTCGGAATTTTCCGGATTTCAGAATTCAGAATCTTAAAATTTTCAGTGATGATTAATTGATCAAGATTCGTTTAAATCCCATCCAGGTTCATGATAGGGAAAAAGAGTATTATCCGTAAAAATTCTGGTCCTATATTCTAAAATTCTTATCCTGGTAATAAGTCTAGTAAATGGTATGATACATCTCACTTACCTTGAGGGACAAAAATATTGTTGAACAATGTTTTATTTATAATTCTTAAAATCAGCACACTCATTATTTATTCACATAGTACAGGGTGATTTACATCGAATGTAAAATACTTAAAGGGGGTATTATAGAGGTTAAGATAAACACA
>JAHWFO010093546.1:1907178-1930345 GCA_023313115.1 Rhysida immarginata
TGTGTTTATCTTAACCTCTATAATACCCCCTTTAAGTATTTTACATTTGATGTAAATCACCCTGTATATTTATTAAACCTGACAGTATTCAAATATAATTAGCACCATAATTTTATGCTGGGAAATGGTAATAACAGGTTTAGAAACCGATTTTTTGGGCCTTATTCTTTTGAGCTTTTTGCATAACCATGAAGGAGTCTAGAAAGTTTTGTCGCCAAGAAAATAAGATTTTTTTAGGGCCTTGCTCAATGGTGAAACGTTACTAGCTTATAAATACGTCATTCTAGATTTTGTTGTTTTGGGACCTCGTAAAAGGGGCTCTTGTTCTCCTTTAGGGTGTATTTAGTTATCAATGGTCATTTCATACTTGCACTGTGTTGACAAGCACAAAAAAGACCCCCCCCCCCCCAAGAGACGAATTTTTCGTTTTTTTTGTTAAACAAAAATTCTTGATAAATGTAATTATTGTATTGCTTTCCTAATAATTTTATTCAACGGTAAAAAAATTCTTACTTATGTGAAAAAGAGATCTTTAAAACGTACTCAACCATGGACTCACACGCCACAATGTGGTTATTAATATCAGACTGAAAAAAGGAACTTGATAGTTAGTTGTTGCCGAGCGAGGAGACAGATTAGAGGCAGGAGTGAAATTTTAGAATGCGAACGGCAAGCAGCTCATCTCGGAGGGCTTGCACGTCTGAAGAAAAAGAAAGAGGATGATAAACAACTGGACTACAGAACGGAGATATTGCACAGAGAGCTGACGACCTGACAAGAGATTCAGCATCAAGAATTCAGAAGCCGTGTGATCTCGACGACTGAATAATTACGTTCGGCCAGTGCCGCCACAGATGTTCGTACCACCAACCATAAGACGACGACAGCAAAAGCAATATCCATTTCTTATATTTTCCATTTTGGGGGCCCCGTAATAGAACTGATTTTGCTAACATCAATCCAATAACGTATAAGAAATCTTTCCGATGAGGATTTACAGCCGTATTGCTTGTTCCTTGGGTCTAGGGTGGGATCTCCTCTACTAACGTTACCCTACCTTATCCAGATATTGTTAGTTTAGCTTTAGTTTTCGACCATTCCCCACACTCAGTCCAAGTTTTTTCCCATCCCCGACGAGGACAATTTCTTCTAGCGGTGACACAGTATTACGATTGTAGCCCCAGACGGACCCCCTTAATATTTTGTTGACGAACTCTATGCAGATTTTGAACCTAAAGTGAATAGAAACAGGAAGGAAATAATAATAAAAAAGATTAATAAGGAAAAATTAAGAAAGAAGCAAAATAAAGAGAAAGACGTTTACCCAATTAATAAGATTTAACCAGAGAAAATACCTCAATCCAGGACTAGAAAAGATAAAGTCAAACTAAAATAAGAAAACCGTTGACGTTAATATTAAGATGATAGACCCATAAATAATCCCTTGAGAGTGTAATAAACCTCAATTAATCTGTTGTGACTAAAATTAGCTTAAAGAGAACACTTACGAAATGTGATTTTAGGAGAAACTGATACGACCGAAAAAAACACCATTTCTCATAGACAACCTTTTCGCAATAACGTCAGAAAGAATAATTAAGACTCAAATTTTGTTTAAGAGAATTTGTTTGTGCGATATTAATTTTTACAGACATTTACTTCTTATCTTTTCAAGACGAAGTTGATCGCAATATTTTAGTGAAAGACCATAGAATAGAAATTTATCTGCTTATTATTTTAATGAATTGCTTGTTGACTTTTTTTCTTTGTTTGACCTCAACACCTGTGAGGTGCCTGATCTATTTATTTATTGTTTTAGAACTAATCTCTTGAGAATAAACATTACCCTTCACAGGTCTTTAGGAGGGATCAACGAATGACGTCTGGTACTTATTCCCCAATACGAACTTAAGATCTTATTTAATAGAATTTCAAGTCACCGGATTTATCTGTACTCCCAGACAAGAATAGGGATGTTACAGTATGTAAATTTTTTTTGATATTGGTGAAATTATCATTTGGGCTGATTTAAGCATTATGAAAAGCCCAGAGAAAAAGTGGTTTGTAGATTTATTTGTTGAAGGTGCATTTTAAGGGCCCCCTGTCACTTATATTTGCTTCAAACCAACCCAATTATAGAGAGGTCAGTAAATACTGTATGAATTCCACAGTGTCAAGCAGCGAAGCCCATTCTGACCTGATCACTCAGGACGAAAGCATGCTATAGAGAGGGTGTTGAGGTGCACCGACCCCCCTCCCAGTCCCCCTCTCAGACTAACAACAGGAGAGAGACTCATCCCATGCATTTGATTTTACAGGAATTAATGTATCTTATACAGTTATTTAATCTAAACTTATCAATTATTTGTATATATGTATTTGTTATGTTGATTATCCATGTCAACAGTTGTGTTTTTGAGAATGCTCTACATATAAAATCTCTTACATACCATTATGGGCCATTCACTGGCAACTTAGTCGAAAAATTGAATTGAGTATAGAGTAGCCAGTGAAAATGTTATAGTACATTTCCGGATTTAATCCATGGTGCGGAGGAATTGGTCACTTCTTTTAGGCACGCATTTTGTAATTACAAGATTTTTACAAAATTTTAATTTTTAATAAAACTTTAAGCTAGGCTGTTCTATGCACCTGGATCATGGGCTGAATTGTTTTAGGTGCTTACACTATGAAGTAGCAAATAGTTGTTAAGAATAACATTGGGGTGGATTCGAAATTTTTTTTGTAGCCACTCATTAGTTACTTTCACATTGTTTTAACCACCCGTGTTTCTAACTCAGAAAGTTTTTTCCTTCAGATCCGAGCAAAATAATCCATTGAATTCAACTGTCTAAATGAATTTGAATCTACTAAACTCGGAAGATTTTTGCATAATTTTTATGTCAAATCCACAGGATTTCTTGCAATATCAACTAATTGGCAACAATAATCGCAAAAATACAGGTGTCAATGCCCAAATGTCAAGTACAGACAACCTAATGCTCTAAATACATGTAAACTTTATGTTGGTAATACTCCAGGAATAGTCTCAGTTGAAAGGGACAATCTAAGAAAATTATGATATAAACTTATTTTTCTTGCCACCGATTTTCGCCATTTCTAAACGATTTAGCCACTTCAAAATTTTTTCCCTTGGCCATTGGCGAAAGTGTCGATCAGCAATGCGATCCTTGAGTGCTATCATATACGTTTTGGGTACTCGAAGTAAGTGGAAACGATGTTTTGTTTAAGAAAATTTGTTTGTGCGATATTTGTTTAAGGTCAGGCAGACATGTAGTTTTATTGTAAAAATCCTGTTACAATAGTCTAATGCATTTAAATTCTAAGACTAAAGGGCATTGATAATGATGGAGGCCGATTCCATACCTGCATAAGACTTGGAGACTAATTCTTGGTGTTGAATTCCCTTCTTAATGATGATCGCAGCGCCCCCAGAATCACCAAGTGAGCGCTTCAGATGCAAATCGGTACAGGAGCTATTTAATCACCATTTTCAGAAAAGGTGAAGTACAAGGATCCGGGTACCATAACGGAGTTGTGAAAGGATAGTCCCCTCTTTAGCTCATAATGAAATACACTTAGATAAATCTGTAGAGGAAAAAGTTGTCCCTCTTGGCAGTTCCGATACTGATGGTAAACATCACATTAGTCAAATGGTCGTTTCAGAAACATTGTCTAAAGTTTTGTAGCGCCTTTGTAAAGTGCTTCAGAGGATAGAGAAAGTGTTTGAATTGCTTATCAGTTCCAGTAATAATAATAAAAGTAATGGCCTTAATACTGTTATTCGGCAGGGATACCCGGGCAAGGAACATAAACGCGCAGCTTCAGTTTCACAGGCTCGCCATAAAAAGAGAGGTAAGCAGAATGGCAAGGGTGATGTAAAGTCAAAAGCTGGTTCGGCAGTTTCTGTCGAGTCAGGTACTTCAGCAAAAGGTAATAGTACAAAGAATGCAGGCTATATCTAGTCAAGGGGTAGACCAGTGTAAAAATAACAATGATGTTCGCCAAAAGTCCAGATTACACAAGAATGTTCCCAGCTCGAAGGGAGAAATTGTTTGTTATAAGCAGCAAAGGATTAAAGAAAGGAATATCCGATATGTAGGTTATTAATCGAATGAGAAAGAAGTAAAATCTAAGGGCTTATTCCTCACAAGGGAATGCATCTCCTCAAAAAAGTGAGAAATCCAAAAAAAATATCAGAGTGTGGAAAAAAAAAATCTGAAAATTGAACAAATTAATGCTATCCAAGCTACGAGTGAGCATATGTTTATATCCTATTCCAAGAAAGGAAACAGCAGTCAGCAGTTGGATTGTTTGATCCCCGCATATGGGCCCGGGAGAGGACATGGTAGGACTGAAGGGGGTAATCGGTGTCTTTGTTTAGAAGAATGGAAAATGGTCAAGCAAATAACCCTCATGTGGTCCTAAATCCGCGTTGTGCGAGGGGGGCAACATCTTAGAGAGATGGCCCTGGTAAACAGGTCTGATCTACTCTACCCTTAGGGGGTTCAGATGACCCAGTAGAGCTGATGAGCTGATTACATCAACCAAGGGCCTGCTGATGATGGAGATGGCTAACAGGACCACCCATTTATTGGTGCTAGTGCTAGTGCTAGTGCATTATCTGATACCAGCTCGGACGTCACCCGGGTTACCAAGATCCGCTCTCGTCGGTTAGGCAGAGGCTCATGTTCGAAAAATATGCCACAATCTCTCAGGGCCACTGGTGGAGAAAGCAGCACCAACCCCTGTTCGGCTACTACAATGCCACAACCTGTCCCTAGTGTTTCAAGAGCTTCTTTGCCCTCGACCACTAATGCAGGCAAGCCACGCCAACGCATTAAATGGACTAATGACATAAACCATTTTATTATGCGAGCCTACTACGAAGTCACTAAATTGGAAACTGACACTACAGCTTACAGACAATGCTTATATAATACCTTCAAAGAGATATATCCTAACACCATAGTCACTGAACAATGCACTGCAGATCAGCACCGCACAATTGTTATGAACAATTTAATACCCCCACCCAGGCTACAGAAAATAAAGCAAGAAGTTGCACAACAGCTACAAGAACACGAGCCATCTACACAAACCGACATACAACACAGGAATCCAAACACTAACATTGATATCACTAATGAACTTGAAGAACACACACTCAACAATGAAGTTCACCATGATATTCATCCACAACACAACAGGAATACCAAACTTATTGAAACATTAAATGACACCCTACAAAGATTACTTACAGTTTACACGGGAACAGATCCCACGCAAAGACCAGGTAAACTTAAAATAATCATAAACAGCAAAACCGGGGAAATTTTATCTTACAAGAACACATATATCTTACCACAGTACATTGAAGAAAGTCTATCTTTAGAATACATACACCTACTTATTTACACTGGGGCTCTTACAGTTATATCCACACTGGGTAGGAAACCAATCCATCAACACACACAAAAATTACACACCCAACAGAAACCTAAATGGCAAAAGCGGATTGAGTCTGAGATTGATGAAATCCGCAAGCAGTTAGGTAGGCTTACACTGTACACAAAAAACAACACTTCATCAAAGCAGAGCAAACGCCTCAGACAGTTATTTAATAAGATTAAAACACACACTAGACATGAGCAGCACAATCAACATATTACAGAATATATGGACACATTAAAACAAAACTTAGCTGCAAAAACACAACTCTTGAAGAAATACAAAACAGCAGAACAAGTTATTCGCAAACAATGAGAAGACATTCTATAAGTAGTTAAACAAAGATTATACACAGACGCAAAACACTGGTCTGCCAACACAAACAGCACTCCAACATTATTGGTCGTCTCTTTGGTCTGTCTCAGTTGAACATAATAGGGAAGCTAGCTGGATCAGGGAAGAGGAGCAATTAGCATCTACACTATCAAACATGCCTTATACTGATATAACATCAGATGAACTCTCACAAGGCATTAACGTACTCACAATTGGAAGGCTCCAGGTGTAGATAGGATTCAGAACTTCTGGTATAAGCGCTTCACCTGTTTGCATCTGATCCTTGCAAAACAGATCTCCAAGACTTTGCAAACACCGAAGACATTGCCACATTTCCTCACACAAGGAATAACATATATGGTACCAAAGTCACATAACACTACAGATCCCACACAATATAGACCCATCACATGCCTGCGTACACTTTACAAAATAATAACTGCCTGTATTGCAAACAAAATTTATACACACATAGACACAAACAACATTCTCACTGAGCAACAAAAGGGATGCCGTAGAAATCACATGGGTTGTAAGGAGCAACTCTTGATAGACAGTGTGGTCCTACGGCAAACTCACAATAAACATCGACACCTCCATGCAGCCTACATTGACTACAAAAAGCCTTTTGATAGTGTCCCACACTCATGGCTTTTATATACGATTATATAAAATATATCACACTTATAACATTTTTAGAAAGTACAATGCTGCATTGGAGAACTACCCTACACCTCACACTCAACAGTGAAACCATCACGACTGACAAAATACAGATAAACCGGGGCATCTTCCAGGGTGACCCACTCTGGTTTTGTCTAGCACTAAATGCAGTTTCCAACAGACTGAACAGCACAACTTACGGCTACACAATTAAGCATGATAAAAGCTGCTATTACACGCTTTCACACTTACTCTACATGGAAGACATGAAAATCTACGCCTCCTCACAAACACAATTGCACCAATTACTTGACATTACACAAACTTTTTCAAAAGACATACACATGCAATTTAGGTTGGACAAATGCAAAACCATTCACATTGAAAATAGAGTACTCAGGAAGGGGGCTTCACATTAGATTATCCAGATCACATTGCTGCTATGGAAAGTGAGGAATTTTACAAATATCAAGGATTTAAGCAATCCAAGCTTCTGGAGCACTAACACATAAAGAATACAATCATTAAACAATATCTTCATAGGCTAGACAATACTTAAAAAGGATTTAAATTCCCGAAATTTAATCAAGGCCATCATTACTTATGCCATGCCAATACTCTGCTACTCCTTTGGAGTCATACAATGGACACACAGATCTTGAGGAATTTGAAAGGAAACAACGTAATTTGTTCCTATCTTTCTTTCTGTTACTGGGGTTATTCCACACTCGCTACCCAAAAGCATGTCAACACAAACCTTAGAGAAAGTCACAATTCTAAACACCTGTCACATAGTAAGGAAATTCCTACACACAAACATCAATACTCCCAGGAGTGCGTAAGTTTCCTTCCCTTGCTTTTGAGTCCCTTGGGCTTGGCCCTCTTTTGGGTCCGCCTCTAGGATTGGCTTCCGGACTTGAACCGAGTTTGGCTTTCCCAAACAATGATAATAATAATAATCATAAAGAGATTCTGTCCATCCTGATAATAGATGGCAGGGCATTGAAGAGCATTGCAGAAATAGCAGTGCGTTGCGCAATAAAGTGGTTTTTGGAAATCAAAGACAGAGAGTGAATGAAGGACAGACAGGAGGAGTCAGCGACCGAGAAAGGTTCTGGAAAGTGCTCTCCTTATAAGGGAGGCACAGGTTACTCGAGCCGTATTCTAAACGAGATAGTTAGCTCTCTGAATGGAGCTTCGATAATTGCAAAGAAAAGTACGAATGTGAACAATTATGTTCCCCATAATCCTTCCAATATCACCACTGTACCCTAATTAATGTCAGGAAGGAATTGATTCTGTGTAGGGATACTTCATCTGCATTCTCTTTTCTGGAAGTGAATTTTCAGCCCGTTTGGCATCCGAGGAAGGAACCGTTTCCCCAGCCAGAAGAACCAAGAGTCTACAAACGAGGAGACGACCCGGGATTCAGCTCGATGGACCGGTACAGAACGCTCAGTGAGAGTAGCGACCATCAAATGCAAGGTAGTCTTCAAGGAATCTCGAGCAAGCGAGGAAGCAAGCGGCATCGGTCCAGGCAACATTTCTTTACAGCTTTGTGCACGTCCAAAGTATCCCGGCCACGTTAACCTCCAAGCTAAGTCACTACAGGAACCTGTGGAAATTGACGGACTCAACTACGCTGAAACTTATCATGCCCTGGGGGCTAGTAGCCTATATAAACGAGGATTTAGACTCATTTTACTAAAACAGAGGTAAGCTGACTCTTGCCCTATCTGTTAATTTAGTCTGTAACTTAATCCTACTCTCCTGCATTAATTTCTTATGCCACACTTGGTGTTGACTTGATCTAATTACCTTTCTTTGGTCTTTACAAGTACAAAATTTCTCCTCTTAGTAAACGCTGCGGTGTCACCGCTTTCCCGTTATGTTCGTAAGTCGCGGCCAAAATAAGTCCTCACAGGCAATATGCTCGGAGTGCAGCTTATCACACCATGTATATCTGTAGTTCTGTAAATAATTAACCAAATCCCAGCAGCGTCGTATTTAATTAATTTGTTGCTTTTTATCTCATAAAAATGTACGTTCACATTTCAGAGACTTTTTCACAGTCCTTTTGTATTTCATTAATTTTGTGCAAGCACTAAAATTTTAAATACTTACTTTACATGAATTCATCAATTTGTTTTCTCAAATTACTTATCTCTAATTCTTCGTGTTAGAGAATACATTTTTTTTATTAAATATTGTCTACCAACTTCATGTTAGTTTACATTCTAGCATTCATCCACTGCCCAGTAATTTACTATTTAACAATCAGAGCCCTCAATGCGACCCATTGGTGACAGTATCGCAAGGAATGCCACCATTGGGCTCCACAACTATGCAAAATCTTCCTGTGGAATGATTGATCCAGCTACCAGTTGTGGTAGTCTGATGAACGTGTGTGGGTTCGGTGAAAGCCTGGAAAACGATATTTACAGAACTGTATTATACCCACAGTGAAATTCGGATGAGGCGGCATCATGATCTGCTCCTACATGCCGTGGCATGGCCATGGTCCTTTGGTTTTATTTCGCAGAACCATGAATTGCGGAGTGTACCAAACTGTTCTGCACAGTACTGTGCTACTGAGATTCACTTTGGTAATGGGACGACAATGCTTCCTGTCATACAGCAGATATTATTATGACCTGGTTAAAGTAAATAGGTGTGAGGAAAATTGACTGACCAGCCCAAAGTCCTAATCTCAACCCCATTGAACACCTTTTGGACTAATTGGAGCGGCATTTGATAACCACCCAAAGAATAGAACTGAGCTGTTTACAGGTGGAGCAAATTCCCGCCGACATGTACTGCAAATTGGTGGAAAGTTCTTCCCCAAAGGGTTGTGGATGTGATGGCAGCGATACACTTTATTAATATCATACAGGATACGGTATAACTTAATGGTTTAGGGTGTCTCGTGAAGAATGGCCACATAGTGTAGACAACTTGTACTTTTTGTTCCCAATCCTTTTATTTTCTGTTCAACTAATTCAATGCAGGATAATTTAGTCAATTACGTTCCATTCTAATGGTTTATAACTCAAGAACTAATGAACACAGGAAGGTAATAAAAATCTTACAATACACGTTACACATTTGAATTTCGCACCTCATGACCAACATGCTCGATATGTGCTCCATTCATCTCTACAATACGATGAAGCCTGAGGGTGAAGTTTTGCAGCGCTGTGCCTCACATCTCATTGTCAACAAATGCACAAGAGCTGGTTTAGTTTTTAGTTCCTGAGTAATAAACCATTAGAAAGGTACGTAATTGACTGAATCACCCCGTACGAAGTGTTTATTAATTAATATCAAGTTTCAATTATATCCACATTATTGCATTGAAATATTAAGTTTTATGATAATTAAAATTGGATATTTAATTACACATGCCTAGTTTTTCTTTCATTGAAATCAGCATAAGGAAGCGAAGGAATATTTACCTAGATAATATACGGCTTCTTTACCGTCGCACCCACATACTTCTATGCCGTTGTCGAGGCACATCATGGGCTGTTTGCAGGTATAGTCCTTATTTCGCTCAGAAAAAGTCTTCAAGAGAAGATCTGATTTTGCTATACCTTCAGCACACATACAGATAGGCATCTTTGTAGAAATCTGGAAAACAAAACAATGCTATTCACTCAAGTCATAAGATATATATTACAATTTATTTTTTCAATATTTTAAAAGATGGATTCCTTTTTAAATATATTCCTCTGAATTATTGTACGAGGGTTGTTCAAGACTTATTTCTCCTGGTCTGTAACTTTTCTATTTTTTACCTAATTTCGGAATTATTTTTGTATATGATACTTAAATTAGTCCTCTATGTAATGCATTACAGTAAAATCTCATTACAATATATCTCACTATAACGTATATTTCAAAATAACCTACAATTTTAAAATCCCCGGGCGAAATCTAGGTGTTTTAATGCTGAAAAGTTTCAGTTTAATGTTTTTCGAATTAACATACATTTCAGATTAGCGAACTAATTTTACGTTCCCTTGGTTAAATTATCCCTTCATTACAAGGTACATTACATCGTTCTAGTTTCTTGCTCTAATTGGTTAGTACCATAAACAGCCCATGAAAAAGAGGACAATGGCAATGCATCAAAATGAAATGATATGTTATAACATAAGCCATTGGGCTAAGTAGGCCAAGTTCACATTGTACTGGAAGTCACGTGGGTCCGGCGAAGGGAGGGGGGTGTTCTGTTAGTATTTTACTTGCTGCTTTGTTTGGCGTTTTGAGCGTTGTAAAATATGCGTGTTATGTTTCTCGTTTAGGTGAATGTTTGATTATTGTCTGATTAGGTAGTAAATGTATGAGAAACGGATTGTTTTAAAGGAATACTGTTGGAAACTCTTGTTAGCGATCTCCTGTTGGAGCAGCTATCGTTAGGCGTTTTTCGGAGAAGATTGCTTCAGCCTCCAGCAGAGGATTGTTGCGATCATTTTCGGAGAAAAATCGTGGCGTCATGTTGCGTGTTAGTTGTTTGTCATTATTATTCGTTTTTTTTAAAAAACTCTGTGACGAACGAGACGTTCCTGGGATGCCATCCCGTTGGTTTTACCTCTCGAATGTCGTGATTCGAAGATTAGAGTCATGAGATCGGTAGCGCAAGCTATAAAAAAGTCGTATTTTCATACGAATTTGTTCATTTTCCGCTGTTGTACAATTCCTATCGTTGTTGTTGATGCAATGTTGTCCACAGACGAAATGATTAGAATCCCAGAACTTCTAAGGGGAGTTCAATAAATAATGCAACTCATGTGTTTGATTGTGATTGATTGTGTTTGATTGTGATCTGTTCGCATGTTCCGACATTGCAGGAGTCAGAGCTGTGCACGGCCGGCCAGCTCGCGGGAGATCAGACAGTTTTGCTTGACCTTGCGGCGATGATGACACATGCTTTACCCAACGACTCACTGTGCTTTTATCCACTGCCAGATCACCGTAGACATTCTGCAAGCGCCTATGATTTTCTGAGATGCCCTATTTTCCGCCAAAATAAACTCAATCACTGCCCGTTGTTTGGAACGCACCTCTATTGCAGACGCCACTTTAACAGCTCACTAGAGCGCTGTCACATATCGGAAGTTGATGATACTTTACGAGACGAAGCGGAAATGTTTGAAAATGTTCCAGGAGAAATGTCCAGTTTTTTCAACTAAAATTGACCGTGAAAAAAAATGTGTTGCATTACTTATTGAACTCCCCTCGTAATTGTATTCTGTATTAGAGTGAGTGACGCCGAGGCCTGCCATGATTTTGGAATTGCATTTATCAGGATATGAATAGTGACGGTTCACTGGAGAACAACGATGGTAAACATAGATATATCGACTGGATTGGTGAGTGACTCCACAGTATAGTTAGACAGTAGGTGCACTCCAAGGTGGAACCTTTGATGTTATTCAGACGGTGCTTGGCAGGAAAGCTCTACAATCGCCATGTTGTCTGACTGTACTGCATCGAGTTGCAAATTTTAGAGATGCTCTACGTTATTATAGAGTTGCAAATTTTTTCGACATGATTATAAAAAATAATTTCTGTGATTTATAATCCCTTAGGCCATAAATATTTTGTTGTTTAGCATTTTGTTATTTATTTTTAAAAATATTTTTCTTTGTTATAAATATTAATAATACATAGCATTTTAATTAATCCCAAGTCAGAAAGCAAGAAATAAAATTTAATTGCATTTTACATTATATACAAGAACATCATCAGATGGTTCCAAAAAATTCAAATAAAATTAAGAATAAAAAAAAATCATATAGACCAAATGAAATTTTTAATGCCTGTAATTTGTTTTTTGTCAAAAATTTCAATGTATAGTAAATTCTTACTCTAACAAACATTTTTTAAAAAATGTTTTGGTGAAACATGGTAAGGAAAATAGCATTTTAATCAATTGTGTATATAAGTAAAGTCCTATGTTCTTTTTGGATGCCTTTTGTGGGAAGTGCTCCATGAAACACTATTCTAGCTGACTTACAAATTAAAACAAAACAAGAAAACACGTGTACGGCACAGACGGAAGCTTCCATCATGCCTGCGCGCCTCGACAGCTAGGAGAGGAGACTGCTGGGTACAGTCACACAATATGGCAAACTTATCGGAACAAATCAGGGCGAGTGCACCTACTGTCTAACTATACTGTGGTGACTCTTTGTTTTATTTTCCACAGTCGGCGGCGAAGAGTTTCCCGATCAGGAGTGTCATAGGACCTCCCGCCTCTGACTTTGACTGCTGTTAGCTGTGTCGGTGCTGAAATCGCTCGCGTGGGAGTACTCCGCCTCTCGCAAGAACAGTTTGTTTTTGTAGGCTCATTGCAACTGTTATATGAACGATTTACCGTTCTAAGTCAGCCTGTAAAATTAGATTAATCTCAAAGTAGGCTAGATAAGCACCCTGTTCATGACAGTGGCTGCCTTCTGTTGATTTGGAGAGACCTAGCAAATCGTGGGGCAAACATTGCTGAGTTCTCTGTATAGCAAATGCTCTTAAGCGTGATATGAGCACGTAAGCGTAGTGCAGGAACTCACAGCTGGCCAGTGGCGGACGGGTTAGCGAACTCCATACTCACCAAGAGGGGTTCCTGTATCTCCCCCCTGGCTGCCAATAAAGGAGGTGCCGAGCGCGTTCTTGGGTTAATTTGTCTCTAAGGAATATTTATCCGAGAGTACGGAGAGTTCACAGCTGATACGTCAGCTGGGTCAATTGTTTTGTGCGCCCATAAGTACTAGGGATTGACCCTCCGGTGCAGGCACCCATAGTGATGGCGGGCACCCATAGTGATGGCGGGCACCCATAGTGATGGCGGGCAGGTGTGCCGCTATTCACGTTCGAGTGAACATAGCACTGAGTAATAACTTATGTACGTAGGTGATTAAGTATTGTCTGACAAGGGCCCTTGATTATAAGAGATGTTGATTATAAGAACCTTATGTAAATTGATGAATGTACGGAGTAATGTTGAATAAATGGCGTAAATACGAGGCCTGTGAGAAAAGTATCCGACCTTATTTTTTTTTGCGAAAACCTGATGGATTTGGATTGCGCGCGCTTGCATGAGCCGACCTCGAACCTTTGTGCTTATGCGTGAATTTTTCCCCGCCTTCCAATAACGTCAGTTGCTGGCAATCAGCATTAGAGGGAGGTAGTGTGTTGTGCTCTCGTCGGTTTTTGATTTGAAGGAAAATGACGGAACGACTGGAGCAGCGTTACTGCATCAAATTTTGCCAGAAACTGGGCGACAGCCAGGTGGAAACCATCCGGAAGATTCAGACAGCTTTCGGTGACGATGCTATAGGCATCACAGAGATTAAGGACTGGTACAACCGGTCGGCCATCAGCATGCCGAAATGACCAGGTCATTGCCAAAGTGAACGCTGTGGTGATGCGGGACCATCGTGTGACTATCTGAGAAGTTGTGGGAGAGGTGGGCATCAGTACTTTTTCGGCACATTCCATTCTGACCGAATATTTGGCCATGATAAGAGTGGCGGCGAAATTCGTGCCGAAGCTGCTGACGGCGGAGCAAAAGCAACTTCGTGTTGACGTCTCACAGGATATGCTGGCCTCCGCAAACAGTGACCCCGACTTTATGAACACCATAATCACTGGTGACGTGTCCTGGGTGTACGGGTACGACCATAGCATCGTCACCGAAAGCCTCCAAATCAAAAACCAACGAGAGCACAACACACTACCTCCCTCTAATGCTGATTGCCAGCAACTGACGTTATTGAGAGGCGGCAAAAAATTCACGCATACGCACAAAGGTTCAAGGTCGGCTCCTGCAAGCAAGCGCGATCCAAATCCATCAGGTTTTCGCAAAAAAAATAAGGTCGGATACTTTTCTCACAGGCCTCGTAAATGTTCTAAAATATGCGTGTTATGTTTATTGTTTAAGTGATTGTTTTATTATTGTCTGATTTGGTAGTAAATGCATCAGAAACGGATTGTTTTAAAGGAATATTGTTGGAAACTGTTGTTAACGATCGTAATTGATCCTCTGTTGGAGAAGATAACTTCAGCCTCCAGCAGAGGATTGTTCCGATCGTTTTCTGAGAAAATTCGTGGCGTCATGTTGCGTGTTTGTTGTTTGTCATTATTATTCGTGTTTTTTTTTTAATCTGTGACGATCGAGACGTACCTGGGATGCCATCCCGTTGGTTTTACCTCTCGAACATCGTGATTCGAAGATAAGAGTCATGAGATCGGGAGCGCAAGCTGTAAAAAAGTCGTATTGTACTTGAAATTTGTTTATTTTCCGCTGTTGTACAATTCATCTCGTTATTGTTGATACCATGTTGTCCACGGACGAAATGATTAGAATCCCAGAACTTCTAAGATAACCGAGGCCTGCCATGATTTTGTAATTGCATTTATCAGGATATGAATAGTGACGGTTCACAGGAGAACAAGGATGGTAAACATAGATATATCGACTGGATTGGTGAGTGACTCTTTGTTTTATTTTCCACAGCCGGCGACGAACAGTTTCCCGATCAATTAAAACTATTCTTTGATTAGCAGTGTCATAGGACCTCCCGCCTGTGACTTTGACTGCTGTTAGCTAGTGTCGGCACTACAATCGCTCGCGTGGGAGTACTCCGCCTCTCGCATGAACGGTGTGTTTTTATAGCCTCCTTGCAACTGTTATATGAACGATTTAGACTTCTAAGTCAGCCTGTAAATTTAGATTAATCTATAAGTATGCTAGATAAGCACCCTGCCTGTGACAGTGGCTGCCTACGGTTGATTTGGTGACCAAGATGCTTATGAGGGGGGACCATGCGTGGGAGGTAAATGCGAGTGAAAACCGTGTATACTCTTGTTCGGACTTTGCAAATAGGGGTGAGTCAGACTGTGGGGGTTCTAGGGAGACTGACTACAAAAGGGTCATATTGCATGTACCTGGGAGGGGGGCCAACACTATGAGTTGGAAGGGGCCATTTAGAGTGCAATCGTCAGATGGGACAGGTTGGGGGAAATTAGAGGGCCTTTAGTTTGGTGATACCAAGTGGGTAAGGGCGGAGCAAATTTGGAAGCCCTGGCAAAATAGAGGGTATAGACAGAAGAGTGGAATGCGTGACGGGGTTACAAGTTGTGATCAACCAACCGTTGTGACTGGTAGGGGAGCGTATGTCCCAGGCTACGACCCATGGCATGCTTATCCTGCAAACGAGGGCTGGCAGATAGTCCAGTCCAGAATGACGACGGAGGGAGTACACCAGGGAGACAAGGACGGATTTTTATTCAGTTTACGGACTCAATGACAGCGCAAATTTATGGGTCCACATCAGGTGGTCCAGGCATACTGATGAAAGCCTATTCCAATACGGGAGCCACACCAGATACCGACCCACAAATTACGTCGATAGTGGTGTCTTATGAAAAGGTATCTGGTTTTGAGGAACAAGGGAGCATGATAATCATCGATAACGTATGTGTAAATGACATGAAGAGTTATGAAAGCTCGACGAGAGAGAATATAGTAGAAGAGGGGGCGTATATGATGTATGGAGGTGTTGAATCTCGGGATCCAGGAGTAACGCTGCTAATGCAAAAGTTGCATGACCCTCAGGAGGTCATTGTGACTCATGAGGCAGTAGAGGTAATGAATGGGGTCTCAAGTGAATCAGTTCATAACTCCTGGGAGGATTATTTCTGGAGGGGGAGGAGAGAAATAACGATAAAGTGAATACACTGAATTTGAGTGTTAATACGACTCCCCAGTCTGGCGAAACAATTGAACACCATCCCGAGCCATTGCAGTGCGTGGGTAATATGCAAAATAATGGGCACTCACGTATCCCGACGAGAAAGAGAGAAAGACGTCTTGCTTGGAAAAACGGGATGGTGCATCACTCAAAGTTAAAATGTACTGTACTGGAGTTGGTGGGTGCCGAGTAAAAATCTGCTGAGAACAATGAAGTAAAAAGAAACGGGAACTCAGCGCGCGAGGGGTGCGGGAAGTATGGCGTGAAACTGGAAGGAGTGGGAGAACGCAAACTGGAAAAGACAAACAAAACACGGGGTGGAGTTAAACACCGAGCGTAGGATAAAGATGCTGATGTTGTAGGTAGAGCAAAGGACGGGGTCAGGAAGTTAGGAATGAGGGGGGTGATGGAAGCATGTGGGTCGAGGCTTCAGCCGCGTGAACAGGCAGTTGTGATGGCTCTGTCTCAGAAGTTCACTTACTGTAAAGGTTTGGGTAGAGAGTGGTTTTGTGCGTTTGTTTTGATTGCTGGGGTTGCATTTGTAATCGGAAACCTAGTTAAGGAGAAAATGTTGATTAAATTTGAGTTACAAAACGTCAGATATGCTAGTTACTTGTAATTTAGAATTTGTTTTGGATATTCAGGGAACTGTCTAATAGGTATTGAGTTAACATTTAATGAAAACATTTTGGGGGATGAGCTAATTATTGAATGAATTGTTAAAATGGTTGATAAATAGAGTAAAATGGGATTTGAAAAAGGGGTTTGTGAGTAGTTATTTTTAGGTGTTTGATTGTTGGTGTGTTTGATTCTTAAGTGATTGGCTTGGATGGGTATTGGAAGGAGTGCGGTTTTGTTTGAGTGGGATTTAAAAGGTGGCATAGAGGAGGTAGTTTAGTGATAGTTTTGGTAAGCATTGATGAGTATGGAGATTCAGAAAGTAGGCTTGAAAATTATTCTATTGATGTTGATGGAGACGGCTGGCATCTGGCATATTGTACGAAGTAAGAGGAACAGAGGAGTTGTTAGGATCAACAATATTCGGTACCCTGTAGATATCATCGCCAGTACTTCTATATCCCTTCGTGCTAACAATGCCAAGCACAGTAGTCCCAAATTAAGATTACACGTGGAAAAGAAGCTCTTAATAACCCTCCAGTCATCAATCGTCACCATCGGAAGCCAAAAAAGAAATTCTGAATTAGATTAAAAAGCACGTACCTCTTGACCTGGTATGACTTCTGAAAACCCCAGGAAGCCAAACTATTTTCCAGAAAAAGCAGTCAGGTTTAAAAAAGGAAATGGTGCAGTAGAGATGCCAATAGTTTTGGTCCTACTTGAAATAATTAACACAAAAGTCCTTTTTGAGTTTGAAGTGTGTCAGTCCTCTAGCTGTTATTGTGGAATTATGTAGAGGCAACAAAAGGCCCTTGCAATGTTATAACTGTTTACGTTTGGTCATGTCTCCCAAGGTTGCACCGAGTCACTTCAATGTAAGAAGTGTGCTGGCGACCATCAGTCGAGGTACTGTACGAACGTAAAAGGCAAAGACCTCCAAAATGTATCCTTTCTGCTGTTGGTATGCATCTAGCTATTCCAAATGTCCCAAATATCTCCAAGTCAAAATGATCAAAAGCAACAAAATGCAGTCAACTCCCAGCAATTTTCCCCACAACAGTTGCAAGAGTCTATCGAAAGTACACCTAACTTTCTGTACTTCTCAGGGGATACAACTCATATCAGCCAGCGGATGGGCCGCCAACACCTCATTGATGCCAGGGGTGTTCGCCAGGTTACCCGGCTTGCAACTGCTGATCGAAGGGTGGCAGCGGGCCAAATTACCACGCGGGGACGGAGTCTCATCCTAATGGTCTTCAATGGTGGAGACATCCGGGAATCTTGCTGGCTACGTGAGAACCTCAACATACTGTAGGCTTTTGTAATAGACTGGTTGTATGCCATATAATGGTCGCGTATGTAAACTTCGGGATGACTTTTGCCCTGACTAAAAACAACAACTCTGTCAGGTATGTTGGCATTTAGCGTGATTTGAATCTGAAAGATTTTAACTACTACTTTTCAGAAAGGGTTCACGGACGTCGTCTGCTAGGAAATAATGTTGGACCTTGTGAGGCGACACCTTTTGACGCAATTAAGTGTAATTGAAGTCCAAATAATGACATGAGCTATCTTAAAAAATAGGATGGTGGAAGAGGCGTAGGTGTCACAAGCAGAAGCGCGAAAAGGTTTTCTCGGAGCAGAAGATTGGAATATGGGAGAGAGTGACGAGCTTCGAAATGAAAAGGCCACTTCAATCGAGGCTCCTGAATTTTTGGTCAGTCAACGACTGGAATTGCGAGAATTCAGCTATCAGCCAGCGGAGAAACATGGAGCTCTAGCAAGAAAGTGAACAAGCCGCGACAGCTGAAGATAGCTACGCGAGAGCAGACAGCCAAGCATTGCAGTTCCAGAATAGTAATATTTCTTTTCCCCTAGAATCTTGCACAGGACACTCTACTGCCAATGAATCGCTCGATGTCTCAGTAATTTTTCACCGAGGAAAATTCTTTATGCCAATGATAAAGTATAAATCATTAGATGGTCTGTGAGGGGTTTTAATGGTTCGCCAACCTCAGCTGTTCGAAATAATGATGAAAAATAGGAAAGAAAATTCCGCAGCCCGGGATCGAACCAGGAACCTTTGGCTCGGACTGCCAACGCGCTAACCAATTGCGCCACTGCGGCCATGAAATTAGCCATGGTATTTAGCCACTGTACTGTGGCCATGAAATTAGCCACTGGGTATTAAAACCCCTCACAGACCATCTAATGATTTATTCTTTAACAATTTTCGCCTTAGGAAAGTTAGTCCCAGCCGGCGAACTAGGTAACTGCTCTAACCAAGCCCTAAGGTCATGTAAATAGCGAAATACTTTCATGGCCGCAGTGGCGTAATTGGTTAGCGCGTTGGCGGTCCGAGCCAAAGGTTCCTGGTTCGATCCCGGGCTGCGGAATTTTCTTTTCTATTTTTCATAATGATAAAGTGTGTCACATGAATCTGGGAGGGGAAATGAGCCTGCATCTTCTCGTCTCGTCCGAGGTGCACTGCTGAAGTATGGTTTAGGTTAAGCTTTCCCAAGTCCTTCTTACTAATAATTTAACCCCCTTGTCTTTTTTCTCTGTATTGTTAGTGTTAGTTTTCTCTTAGTTTAACCCTTCCCTTGGTCTGATTGCCTTCTCCTTTCCGTTTTCTTTTTACCTTTTGCAGGTACCTTGGGCGTTTTATCTACTGTCTTCGTCGTCTTCCAGTTTATTCGTCGTTGTCGGTTCCCTTCCTGTGCGTTCTTCGGAGTTCTCGTGTGTTTTTCTCCTCCTGCGTGAGCCTAGTGTCTTCGTTGTCTCCGTTCGTCGACCTCCTGCGTTCGTAGCGTCGCTTCGAACTTTATATTTTCCCTCCTTCCGTCTTCATCCAATTATTGAACTTACTTTTGTAATCTTTTTTATATATTACTTTTTTTTATTTTCCAAACGGATTTGAGATTTGTACTTTTATTATGTCTGTTCCTTCTGGGAATTTTCGGTATCTACTTAGTTTTTTTGCTGATCAAGCTTTATGTAATAAACCGTACGTGTTTGCTTGGAACCCTTTCAAGTCAAGTTTTTTAACTCTTTCTGCGACTTTAGAGTAGTAATACAAATAAAAGGTTTAATTTGGGTTTCTTTAGGAAGGGTTTCCTAGCTAATCGTTAGTCAGTTAATTTCTTGTTTGGAGGACAGTAGTCTTTTTATTTATTAATGTCAATTTGGGTTTGAAAAGCAATGCAATTTTCTTTATCCGTTAACTTGCCTAGTTCTTTATGCAACCGCCTCCATTTTGGTTGTACGTGTCACAAAGTTGCACGTTACAAAATTAACATTCAGTTTTGACCCTTTTGAAATCAATTTTTGTATGATATTGGCAAGAAAATAAGGAAGGTTATAGAAATAACTTCATTTTTGTGGCCATGAACATGAACGAAGTATAACAGAAGAATATAACTTTTGGAGGTTTGTTTTTCCCTCTACATGAAGACTCAATATAGGGAGGCTGTTCTTCATCACTCGCCGATTTTGTGTCTTGGATTGTCATCAATTTAGCTATATTCAAAATAGTTTTTTCTGCTTTTAATTTTTCTTTTCTTTGTACCTTCAACAAAGCATATTGGACATCCAAGTGCTGTTCTAATTATAAATATGGAGAACGTGAAACTGTGATCAACAATGCTAAATTCAGTTGTAATATTATCTACCGGCTAAGAGTTTGATTGATGATAAAGATTTCTGGACACATTTTCTCTATGCGTTGTAAAACAAAAAATACAGGGAAAGTCGGCGTGCTTTTCTTATTTGTAAAAGCAAAAGCTCTGCGAACGGAAAGACGAGGTCCGATGACAAATTAAACACAGAATGACACTGTTCTCTCTGGTGAAAGCGTTCATTTTTTATTTATAAAGTTTGATGTTTTTCCTTACAGAAATTTTGTTTTTGTCATCCGGGAGCTTATGCCTGATCTGCGCAGACTACTTTTCGTTAAAGAATATGACAAGAATCTGAAGTCATAAAGTCTGTACAGTAGTATCATGATTGTCAATTGTTTCTATTAGCATCCCAGTTCAGTTCTGTGAAGTGTTTAGCTGGTTCTTCATGTGTACATTCCAGTGTAAAGGAATGGCATGTTGCGGTAATAGGATCTACTAAACATCTCGTTTTTTCCTTGCCTTACGTTTTCCTCTCTCTCTGTCGTTACGTGCTTAAAAAAATTCCTACCTTTCAGACGGGAAACTTTGGAGTGCATCGTCGTTAGAGTGTTTGACTCTTTCGGAACTCGCCTTTTTCATCTTACCGGACTGAACTTTCGCGAACATAGATTAAACATCGTTCGTAAAATTTTACTGACACACAGAAGGTTTTTGAACTTATTTTTGTGCAATTTTCTTCGGATCCCGTAATATTCCTTAGGGATGTTTATACAGTATAGTATTATATCGGATGGAATACTTAACCATCGCTCTGCTGTTGCTTTTAAACTTTAATTCATTTGAAGTGATTTATGAATATTTAAAAGTGAAAGTTACTAAAATTTATTTTAAGCAATTCATTTTTATTGGTAAGCTCGTTGGAAAGATGTTGATTCGGAAACTGGAAATTATAAACGAGAAAAAAATAGAAGTAAAAATAAAACTAAAGAAAAATAAAGCGAAATTGTAAGGAAGATAAGCTGGGATGATTAAGACTAACTGGAATGCAATTCAAAGGAAATAATAAAATATTTCGCTGAAAAAAGGTTGTACAGGGTGATTCAAAAGTTACTATGTAGTACTGCATGGAAACGTGTAGAGAGGGTGACAGTAGCAAACTTATGCTGACAACGGAACAGCGTGTGCTCCTAGTGGAAGAATGTGTTCCTGCATATTCGCCGGACCTCACACCTCTCGATTTCTTCTTTTGGTTGCCTTGTAAGGTAAAATGTTTGCAAACTATCCGCACTGTTTGGACTCCTTCCATGTTGCAGAGGCGTGTGGTGAACAGTTTCTCCTTAAGGAACCCCCATAGAAAGAAGTCACAGGGTTTAAGGTGAGGACTGGTTGGTGGCCAGCTGAATCCGTCATTGAAGAGGTTTGGAAAACAATTCGAGATGACCTGGTTGTTGAATTGATGGGTCAATTCCTAAGGGTTTCTTAAGGAGGTGTTCAGCACACGCCCCTGCACTTGGAAGAGGTCCGTCAGGCAATCACCGAATCTTGTGCACTGCTTAAAGGCCCATTCACACTGGTCGGTCAAGTGACGGATAGTTGGCGACGGACATAATTGCGCATGTGCAGTTTATTCACTTCCGCTATCGCTTATTATTGTCAGGAGGGAGCACGCGACGAGCACATTCCAAAGGTATAACTGCTACCCTATGTTCATTCAGAAGGGACAGGTCCATCCTAATCTGCCTTGACTCTCAGTAAATAATAGTTATTAATTAAAACTACAAAATGAATACGAGGGTTGGGGCAAAAGTCATGGCAACTATCTTTTTTCTTGAAGATACCAGTCCGGTTGGAAAAAGTGACATATACAGACGCAAGAACAAGGTGTTAATTACATGTGTGGACAATGAATAGCACTGAAATATCGTAACACACTAATTTATTACGGTAGTATACAGGGCAATATGGCCTTCACGCTGCTCATCACTGGTTGACACACATCCTTGCTGAAACTTTCCTATCCACCGTGCTACTGTACTTTATGGTAGGACATCATTCCCAAGGGCTTCCACTAATTCTCTGTGAAATTCCATCGCATTTCTCCCTCGGAGAACGGCTATTTTGATGTAAGCGCGCTGCTCAACATGGGTTACTTCCATCTCGCACGACACTCCCAACTGACTGATTTCACAGCCCTCGCTGCGCTACTACCAGCTATGTTTGTGATCCGTTCACATATCTACAAGAAAAAAATAATTGCCATGATTTATGCCCCAACCCTCGTAAAAATATGATATAATAAACAAAATTCATTAATCAAAATCAAAATAAAAAGCTGACGTTTCGGATAGAGATTATCCTTTATCAAAGCAAAAAGGATAGTTATCTAAAAGCAAATGGAATATTAGAGAATTATCCTGAAGTAATGATATTCTATTTGCTTTTAGAGAGTTATCCTTTTGCTTTGATAAAGGATAGTCTCTATCCGAAACGTCAGCTTTTTATTTTGAATTTGATTAATTTTTTTTGTTTATTATATCTTATTCTTATTCATTTTGTATTTTTAATTAATAACAAATATTTATTGCATTCCAGGGTTCTTGTGTCTCGTCCGTATCTAAATATATATCCGTTCATTGACTCTCAGTACAAGTACCTAATTTTGCAACCGATCAACCTTTTTGCACCCGACTTTACATCCGCAGT
>JAHWFO010093546.1:1930355-1953370 GCA_023313115.1 Rhysida immarginata
TTTTTGCCAATTGATGTTCACGCAATGGTCGAAATGACATCTAAGCTGTTTTTAAAAGGATATGTGGACAAGAGGTTTGATGTCGTCATCTTTCGAATTTACAATTTAATCTTCTTAATACAAAAGAAGAATAAACAACCTCTTGCCCACAACAATCTATTAACCTGTATGCGAATTTCGGCTACGTTGTAGCCATTAATCAAATGCGCATACGGGTTAGTAAATTGTTGTGGACAAGAGGTTGTTTATTCTTCTTTTGTATTAGGAAGATTAAATTGTAAATTCGAAAGATGACATAAAACCTCTTGTCCACTAACCTTTTAAAAAAGCTTAGATGTGTATTTAAACCATTGCGTGATCATCAATTGGCAAAAATTACTGAATGATGACCACCATGTAGTCGAAAGTGCGTCCAAGCTGTTTATAAAATTATGTGGAGAAGAAATTTTGCATTTTCTTTCATGGTATTCTTTTACGAGGCATGCATTTTAAGTAAGTAGAGTTTTGTAATGAAAACTACTGTGTGTGTGTGTGTGTGTGTGTGTGTGTGTGTGTGTGTTTTCAATTTTTTTTCTTTATCAGAATCTATATAGCTTAAACTATTTTCCAAGAGTCCTCATAGCACTCAATAAACCTTCTGCATGTCCACTTTATAGAAATCTGCTGTCGGAGAGGATAATCGCGCAGTTTTCACTTCATCTTCGCTGAAAAGCACGCTGCTGATGAACTACTTCAGAAACCGGATGGGATGATAGGTAGTGGATGCGAGGTCCAGGCTGCAAGGAAGATGGTCATGTTGTATTCAACTTATCAGATTTTTTGTTTGGGAACAACTACACCACCCACCTATCAGTCCGGACCTCGCGTCCAGTGACTACATCCACATCCAGTATCTAAAGGATTTCCTCGGCAGCGAGCGTTTCAGCTACAATGAACTAACAACTGCATGGCTTTCCTCACCGGCAACAGATTTCTATGAAGTGGGCATGCAGAATCATTGAGCACTATGCCAAGTGCTTAAATACACTTGGATAAATAGTTAAAGGCATAGAATTTGGTAAAGAAAAATTTTTAAAATACATATAGTAGTTTTGTTTTTATAACAAAATGGTACTTACTTAAAAAAAAATACAAAAAACAAAAAAAAAAACAACTCGTAGCTTCATTCCATTTAAAAGATATAGGAAAATAAATAAATAGGATATTCATTTTCAAACATGATTTTTTATTAATTTGAAAAATATACACATATATAGCAAAGTTACATATAAAAAATTTAAAAGGATTCAGGTTAATTAAAAAAGAACTTGAATCGCAGCTAATTTTTTCTACACTACACTCATCAAAACTAATAAATTTTAAAGAACATTGGACATTTCACTTTTTTTATATTTCTGCATTCCAATTTTAGAAAAATAATAAACATTAAATTTTCATTAATTTCACCAGAAATAATTTTAAAAATTTGAATCTTTACCAAATGCTTTAATCTGAATTTTGAATCTCCAACATCTCTCCAATAGAGTTTTAGAAATTTCTTGTAGATTAAAAATCCTTTTTTAATGTAAGAATAGTGACATCAGATGATAAGAAGATTAATATCAGCAACAAGAGTCCTGAAACATGTCGAACTATCCATACACGATTGTTGCTTTGAATGACAATTTATTTATTTTTTTTGATTTTTTTAATTTTGTCATACATTCTTGTATTGAGTACATACTCATGATCAAAAATCAACTCATTTTTTTTATCAGGGAATGGAAAATATTTTTTTTTACTTTTATATTTTCTGTTGTTCTACTCTATTTTTTATATTTTTTACCTTGTCAATTTTGATTTCTTAGTTCTACATGCTGAGGATATAAAAAGAAAAAACAATTAGTATGTAATACAAATAATAGGAGAGCAATCTCTATTAGTAAAACTTACGATAGATACTGTTTCATATTATTTCTACAAATAACTGTATTATTTCTTTGTATATTCTCAACAAATGGTTAACAACTAAGAAATCAAAACCTATAGGTAAAAATCTAATAAGACCAGAAAATTGATATTATTTTAAGTCTCTAATTTCATTAAATATATTCATTCAGTTTCTTTTAATCTTTAAGTTTTTTGTGTATATCTGTTGCTGCAAGGTAGTTAATGCATTTATTTTAATTATTTTTATACTTGTCAGTTCATAATGTTCAAAGGTAAAGATGTGATGGACATCTACTGAAAAGATGGTATCATTTAGCTCATATTTCCTTAGATGCATCAAGTCTATCTTGACAAATAAGCCACAAGTTCCCATTTTTTCAATGCATATCCATCACATCTTTAACTTTGAACATTGTTATGAACTGACAAGTATAAAAACAATTAAAATAAATTCATTAACTACCATGCACCAACAGATGTACACAAAAAAATTTAAAATTAAAAGAAACTGAATGAATATATTAAATGAAATTAGAGGCTTAAAATAATATCAATTTTCAAGCCTCATTAGATTTTTACCTGTAAGTTTTGATTTCTTACTTGCTAACCATTTGTTTTGGATATACAGGGTGAAAATTATCTCTTTTAAAAAAACTACACTAGGATTTAGACGAAATTCAGGCGATTAAGATGATGTAAGACACTTGGGGTCGCAAAGCGCAAGCAACGCCGTAATTTGAACCTCAAACTAAGCTGAATGGCGTGGCGCTGCGTAGCACGAACCAAATTTGGGCGACTGTGTTCGCGCGGCGCGGCCTGGCTTGTTCCCCCGCTCCCCACTAACTCAACCCGAAGAGGTCCGCCTTCTACTCCAATGTGACGTACTCTGCTCTCGCGCCGGAGTCAGTAGCACGAGCAGTACCAACCGTGTTTAATACCGATAGCATTTATCATGTTTTTCATCAAAAAGTATCGAGGAACTGAACAAATACTGGTAGTTCAATTAGCCTTTGGCGGGCCTCGCCGTGCGAACACAGTCGCCAAGTTTGGCTCATGCTACGCAGCGCCACGCCATTCAGCTTAGTTTGAGGTTCAATTTACGGCATTGCTTGTGATTTGCTAACCCAAGTCTCTTATATCACTTTAATCGCCTGAATTTCGTCTACATCATAATGTAGTTTTTTGGAAGGAGATGATTTACACCCTATATAAGGAAATAAAAAAGTTATCTGTAAAAATAATTTGAAACGGTGTCTATTGTAAGTTATTAATAATAGAGATTTCTCTCTTATTATTTGTATTACATACTAACTGTTTTTTCTTTGTATATCCTCAGCACATGGTTAGGAACTAAGAAATCAAAATTGACAAGGTAAAAAATATCAAAATATTAGAGTAGAACAATAGAGAATATAGAAAAAAATATTTTCCATTCTCTGATAAAAAAAAAAAGAAATAACAAAAAATGATCATGACAATTAAACAAAGTCATTCTGCCATGGTACCTCTCCTTGACGGCTGGAGATATAGCTAACGAATCCTTCACGTATGGCAGAATCTTCAATAGTATAGTTATTGGCACCCATTCTAATTCTCTCATCTCTCGCTTCCATCAAATGTCTCCATTCTCCAAAAAATATCCGGCCATTTTCTTCTCTCCAACTAGAGGGACAATAACGGCGTTCCTCCACCAACTCTCTGAGCTTTGAATTTCTTAAGAAATTGTGTAGCAATGCACATGCCAGCACACAAACATCTACTGTATCAGCAGAGTCAAAAATTTCGGCGTTGAAATACTCGCCAACGTGCTGCCACATTTCCAAAAGAATTCTCAATAATCCTTCTGGCCCTGATCAGTCTATAAATAAATATATTTTTCCTTCGATCATGCAAATCACGCCTTGGAAATGGGCGCATGAGATTGACCTGTGAAAAGAGAAGTTCTCAATTAGTTGAAATTTGATAAAAATAGACAAAAGATAAAAGGATCATAAATTAAAATAATTTTTTTTCATTTTGTGTATTTTAACCAGGATGAGCTAGTTACCTTCAATAGAAAGGCTTCACCACCAACCAGCAGAAATGGCAGCTCTGGTGCTGAAGTCCCAGACAGACAACGGGGTGGTGGAAAATTAATTATCCCTAGTCAAATTTTCTGCCAAAAGGGGAATTGGCAAAGATGCAGCTATCACTATTATGGCTAGAGTCACCAACATCAACCATTATGAGGCAGTATCTTTAGAAGAACTATGAGTTGAGTTTTAAAAAGCAACTAACCTATGAGTTGAGTTTTCAAAATCTAAGATAAGATTTTTGTTTTTATGTTTGACAGGGGTAATTAAAAACTTTTTATTAGCCTTCAAAGTTCTAATAAGTTTCTAAAGAGTTTTCTGTTTTTGTCTACATTAGCTAGCCATACCTTTCACTTTAGCCACTCGATAAAAGGCAGGGGATGAGATTTTTTCACCGGGTTTTTTGCTAAACCCACATTTTACATGATGCTCTACAACCTTCTAAATAACACATGGGGTCTAACCCCTACCCCTACAAAATTAAAATTTTCAAAATTTACCCCTTCGCCCCCAGGGACGCGGAATGTTCTTAGTCGGAATTAGTGGACATCAAAACCTAATAATTTATATTCAATTTTCCCCCACTTGCTCCCCTTGAGCAGTTATTTGGACCTAAAGACGGGACACCAATTATGAAACACCCTGTATAATGCATGCCTTGCATCAGCCACAGCCATTATCACTGTACTGAAGAACTGCTTATAATTATAATAAATGGAGCCACTCTGCGGTGGCTGCTTGACCCTGATGTGTTTCCATCAATGGCACCTATGCAAAAAATTTTAAATAAATAAATTAGAGGAAACGACAACTTTTTTTCATTTTCAATACAATATCTAAATAAAAAACAGGTTCATAGTGGAGACTAGCATTTCTCAGAAATAAAATACAGGGATATAAAAGTTGTATTCCATATGGATTTTAACTAAATCCCTGTCTCTTTTGTTTTAACTTTTAAATTTTCTGAAACAAAGCTAAGGAGTTTGGGAATTGCCATATATTCCAAAAATCTCTGGCAACTCGACTCCACATTTCAACGGTGGGCTCTGGCATAAATATGGGTTGGAGCGTCTCCCAGATGGCCTAGCAGGTCTCTCTGATGACTTATGTACCGTGGAGCGACCAACACGGTACTCTAAACTAATAATAGCACTGTATGTGAAAGGTATCTATATCAAAATAATGCATTGATTAAGGAGAAAATTTTAAATGGGTATTAAATTATGGTACTTTAAAAAATTATTCACTATTATTACAACAATAATAACTTACGACAGTGTGATATATAGGCGCTCGACTGGTGAGAGGGGCTGCCTGAAATGGAATGGTTAACACGGTTGGTGGCTCGCGGTCTGTGAGGCCGCATTTTGAAACTACTATTTTTTAATGTTAAAATATGAAATTCATGAACATTTTTTATCTATCACTTAATTTACCTCATTATTAATAGAACACCTAAAAAAACTTTTCAATATATCTAAAAAACGCAACTTTTAGAAAGAAATTTAAAAACCCTTCTTTTTCCGTCAAAATTAGACATGAATATTTCAGGAAAAGAATTTATAAAAATAAAATAGTTGAAAATTGGTACTTTCAATTATTTTTACTTTTCATACATATACTTTCTTCCACTATAAAAATGAATAATATCAATCATTTCTCAGAGGATAAAAATGCCTATTTTTTATTATAAAAAAACTATAAAATAACTTTTCTCGTTATTCAAAATTATTTTATTCAAAGCTAGTACAAACGGAGGCTAAATATATGTGAAATTATATTTATAGAAGAGTTTATTGCTCTTGAAATTTAGAAAACAGCATTAGTATACTTGCATTATTATTTGCGTTTCCCTCCAAATATTTGTTTTCAAATTAAAGTTTCTAAGTAGGAAAATATTAATAAACAAAAAATAAATTGGAAATTATCTGGAGAATATGTTTAGTTAATAAAAAATTAAAAGAAGTAAGAAAAAAAAAAAAGACTATTACATCAATTTGTTTAAGTAAAGAATTTGGTGACGCGCGGTCTCTGAGACCGCACGTCCTTTATATGTGAATCTAGGAAAGAAATCGTGGATTATGACATACTGACTTCTAGAAGGGTCCAAGTTAGGGGAATACAGAAGTGATCGTTTGTTTCTTCTAAATTCATAAGAAGATATTCACAAAAATGCAGTGATGAGGTCCCGGAGACCGTGCGCCTTCTTTGGAGTGTTAAGCTTGTGACTTGGTCCCACAAGGGTCAACAGCTCTTCAAATTTTCCTGGGACCATGCGGAACATTTGAAAAAATAGAGTTTCATCACTCAGCCTCACCTCCCGAAAGAGGTTATGGTAAAAACCTATAATAAAACAGTGTACTTGAAAGGGTAAAAAAATGTTCTCCCATTTTCATATTTATAATCCTATTTCAAATTTATATATAGAAAAAAAAGAAATTACCACAGATTGAATTCAAAACTAGTTATAAGAACATTATAAAGAATTTCAGCTGATTTTTACTTTCCCTCAGAGTTTAATACAAACTTCAATGACGTTTATTCGTATCATAAATTAATGTTTTATATTATTTTAAGTTTTAGGAAATAAGTAATGGTAATTTCAGATCGAATTTAGGATGAAAAATGCAGAACATCTTTCGCAAGGTTTCTAAAATTTTGTATTATTTAAACATTTTGTTTATTATTTGTGAAAATCAAAATACATGGAACTTAATAAACAACAAAGATTTTTTACAAGCTGAAACTCGTCCGCCTTAAGCTGTAATAAATTTGTTTAAATGTCAGGTCTATTTATATAGGGAATTTTTCATTATTTTTAAAATTATTTTTACAGTCTTGTTAAAGTCATATAAATAATGCCTGTTTGCTAAATTAAATAAAGAGGGGTTTATTTTTCCAACTACTTAATTTTCAATTTACTCAAAATTTAAATACACAAATAAAAATGTCGCAATGGGTGAATGGTGCACAAATTCAAGTAAACAAGGGGTTGATTTTTATTTATACGGAAATAGATCCTCAATTTCAACATTTCTAATAATAATATATGAATCTATCAGCATTTAAATGAATATGAAGAATATTCGATACGAATAGCACTGCTGTGGTAATTGGTTAATGTATATATATTCCTTACCTTGTTCCTTTATTCTTTGGAATGCTGGTCTCATCCACCACCTCCTCTTTTGCCGTCGTATTATTAGCAGTTGCAATAACTGGTAAAGATAAATTTGCAATAAAATTGCACTTCTTCGTGAACAGCGAGCATAGTTTCGGATAGGAGCAATGGTTTACCTTGAAAAATTGCGTGTTTCCGCTTTTCGCCTTCAACTTCTCTCCGGCAGGCGACGGGTTAGTGGGAACCGCGGGTTCGAGCGTCAGAACTTTGAGAAGGCGGATGCATACTTTGGCAGACGCGTTGCCCGACCAGTGTGAATGGGCTTAAAATGAGATGCGAGGTGCGGTGCTGCAAAACTTCATCCTCAGGCTTCGTCGTATTGTAGAGATGAATGGAACACATATTGAACATAATAATAATTATAAACTGGAGATAGTCTCTAATATTCTTACATATTGAGCATGATTTTCATGAGGTGTGAAATTCCATTGTGTAATATGTATCGTAAGATCTCTAAGACATTCTTATGTTTAATAGTTCCTGAATAATAAATCATTAGAATCGTACGTAATTGACTGAATAAACTTGGCTGTAGAAACTTTGGCTGAGAAATAAAACTTGGAAAGAAAGCATATATCCTGTTGAAGTAAAGTTGCTCGTGGTGACCCTTCTGCAGAATAAATGCCCTTCCCAGCTCTTCTCAGTAAGAGCTTTACAGTGGCATTGCGACTGGAGATAGATGCCGATGGGAATCAGAACGCTCTTGCCATGGCCTTAGATGAGAATCTGCAAACACTTCATGTAGATAGCATACGTAACCCCTATTTAATGTTGTGGCAAACCTTGGAAGTCGATGACTATATTCAGAATAGTTTGACTCGTCTTACATTGACCGCAGACAAAGGCTTGTGGAAACGTATTAATGGAAACCTGGAGCGTCATAATAGCGCCATTTTTCATGTGGTTCAGCAGAGAAATCATGATTTGGAATTTCTAAAAAAGCGTTTAAAAATCTCAAAATTTGATGTTTACTTGGACGTGGAAGAATACCTTGTTGAACTAGAAGCGCAAGTTAGAGTTTGATGGAAAATTTCTACAATCCATTAAAACGCATTTTTCCGCTTTTAGTAGAAACTTACTTGGCTCGTTAGGTCCAAGAAATTTTACAGAAAAATTCGACCGAAGCTAGAGAAATACATATACTGTATAACTTTGTAGTAGGAAGAAGTCTTTCTACCAGAATAGAAAATAAAATTCAAAGCTTCCTCAAACACTTTGGGGACCGTAAGAGACTAAACGAATGCCTAACGCAATTCGTCAGTGAAGTCAAAATAGTACAATTAACCCTGGAAAATTGTCCTCCGACATGAAGAGGAAAATTCCCTCTTCCTTTATGTGCATTGAACAAAAATTAATGACCATTTTTATAGGGCGGGAAAGAATCCTACAATAAAAATCAAAGCTGTAAGTTGGAAAAGAAAGAAAAACCGAACGAGACGTGTGTAGTTTCTGGCAGCCTACCATCACATCAAACAGTGCCATGAGGTTTCGATGTTTTAGATGCCGGTATCCGAGCATTTTTCAACATTAAACTGACATTAAACTTTGCCAAGATGGGGAGGTGTAGGTAACCCCTCTCTGGTGAAAGAGTTGATTTAAATGCATCATTTGGAAAAGGAGTTTTTGGATTTTTAATTAAAATTTATCTTGATTTTGGTTTAAGCTGAAACAACAGGATGAGCGCTCTTGCTCTTACCGAAGACCATTGTTGAATACAAATTTCTTATTATTGAATTCGTTCTCAACAATGCTTTTAGTAAGAACAAGAGCATGAGCGCTCATTCTGAATATGGGCCTTAGTGATTTGGCTGGATTAGGTTTGAACCACGGTCTATAGATATTCATGGTCATCGAGCTTCGGCCATTCTCCATTGTTTCGAGAAGCTAAGGAAAACAGATCGCGCCAGGTGGCGCATAGATCGCACCAGGGCCGACCGTGACCTGCGATAGAGGTTTTTTATTGAAACTAAAAATGAAAGTAAAGTTTCTGTCTGTCGATAGGGCGGCGCTGCAGGGGTTTTAAGGCCGATTGTACATGCAACGCCACTATTCAATAGAGTTCCCGCCTATTAGGAGCTAGAAACTTTAGCTTCATTTTAACAATGGAGCTCGATGACCATGAATAACTATAGACCGTGGTTGAAACAAAAGAGGACAAATAATTATGTTGATTATTAGATAAAAAGGAATTTATTTGCGCGCAGTTTACACGGTAATTATTTACAAATTTAATAAATACTGTTGAAAAACTCGCACATTTAAAATTCAATTCATGTTGTCGCTAAGCTGGCAAATTGAAAGTGTTTCGTGTGACGAACTCACATGTTCGCCTTTATTTATAGTTTGATAAAAATTGTTGCTCAGATAACAATGGTCAGGTGACTTAAAGTTCCGGCGTGTGCTTCAAGCCAGCACCAACAATGTTTAAACGTGCAGCAACACTGCAAAACTGTTTCCGTGACGAACTCACATGTTCTCCTTTATTTATAGTTTGATTTATGAATGATTTGTTGTGTTATTCGCGCTACTTAATGTAAAAAATTGTTCTACCAAACCTTCCTAGAAACTGCTTTTTTTGGTTTGTAGGTTGGGATCTACAACACCTTTTTTAATGACCGTTAAGTTTTGAAATTAATTGTTTTAATTAATAAATTAATTGCTGAAATGATGTTAGCAACAAAATAAGGAAGCATGTGAAAATAATTTTATTTCTTTTATTATGACCATGGACATTAACGCAGTTTAATATAAAATTGGAACATTTGGAGGCAGTTTGACATCTGTCTGGCGATTTTCTGTCTTCGATTATGATCAAAACAGCGATATTCAAAAATATATATTTCTACTTTTAATGTTTCATTTCTTTGTGTGTTCAGCAATGCGTTTGTCACATCCAGAAGTAAACTTTATAATAACTAATAATAGATAACCTGGCATCGCCCGGAATGTTATTTAACCTCTTGTTGACCTGCCTAAGATTAAAATGCACTGAATACTTTAGACTGATCTTCCTTCAAAGTTTCCCCTGTCCTTGAAGTAGAAGCTCTTATATTCTCCTGCTCTAGAAGAAGCTCCCATTGCTCAGATTTTTCCAGTGCCCAGAGAGTTGTTTGTCATTTAGCGGCAGAGTTTCTCTGACCGAAAATTGTTCTTTATCTTTCCTTTCCAAACACAAATTTTTGCCAGTCGTCATGGCATTTGTTAGGGAACTCAAGGGAGTTATGTGTGACTCCTTTGCCTCCTTGATAGACACTGGCTTATCTATATGTCCTGTCATTGCATCATCATTTTATGTTCATTGTTAATAACTCTGAAAACCAAACGTTCAATCTTCACATCCTCACCACTATGGTTTCCAAAACATTCATATTCACACACATTGTAGTTCAAATGTATCGGGTATTTTTCAGGAAATATTTGAATCTTCTGTACTACCAAATAAGCTAGGTGACATCCCTGGCAGTGCTAGGACTATTCTTTGATTAAATTTTGCAATATCTGAATGTTAATATACAGAAAAAATGAACACAAGAAATTGCTTAGAATTAATGCAGTAAAAATTCAAAATTTATTTTTTAAAAAATGATTTTCAAATGCTCCTAATGGATGGATCTCATCAAATATGGCAGAGCTAAGCTATCTAATTTCTTGATCTTGTAATCTTACTTTAGATGTGCACTCGCCCTGCTGTGGTAAACTTCGACAATACAAATTTCTTTTTGGGTGGAAATGGATGTACATGATCTGTGATTCTATGTGGTCTGAATGGGGGTATTCACTACTTGGTAATATATTGTTGCAGATCGTACTCGGGTATTGATGTCTTGAAGCAAACATTGGACCTTCATCACTTTGTGTGGTCTCGCAGTTGCCGTTTATTCTGTTGATACACTTGCATCGTCCAAAGTTTCTTCGATGACTATTTGATCGCTCAGTACTAGCTCAGTTTCTCAATACTCTGCTAAATCTCTTTTAGTAAAGACTCTGACTGTTGACGTTGCACCAACACAAATTTTCAACTTTTGTAAATTTTCACTGTCATCCACTTCCCATCTGTAATCACCTAGATTGGTTTCACCCTCCCTTAACCATTCAACAAAGGTTTAAACCATCCCCCTCTACAATCACCTTTTCTAGTGATATCTAATAATAATAATAATAATAATAATAATAATAATAATAATAATCAAGTCATTAAACGTACTGACAATTGGATAGCTCCAGGTGCAGATAGGATTCAGAACTTCTGGTATAAGCGCTTCACCTGTTTGCATCTGATCCTTGCAAAACAGATCTCCAACACTTTGCAACCACCACAGACATTGCCACATTACCTCACACAAGGAATAACATACACGGTACCAAAGTCACATAAAACTACAAATCCCAAACAATATAGACCTCTCACATGCATGCCTACAGTTTACAAAATAATAACTGCCTGTATCGCAAACAAAATTTATACACACATAGACACAAACAACATTCTCAATAGCAACAAAAGAGATGCCGTAGAAATCACATGGGTTGTAACGAGCAACTCCTAATAGGCAGTTTGGTCCTATGGCAAACTCGCAATAAACATCGACACCTCCATGCAGCTTACATTGATTACAAAAAGACCGTTGATAGTGTCCCATACTCATGGCTTTTATATAAGAGGTCTGTTCAAAAAATACGTAGAGTGTTTGAATTGCGCGGGCCCTGTTGGTCCCAATCAAAATCGCTTGGTGTCGCCATCTTCTGACAGATCCGCTGATTACAAGGCAGTTTTTTGATTGCAAATATCAGTATTGGTTGATTAGCTACGCGGTTGTTTGTGAAGTGTGTTTTTTTCGTTTGGCGGATTTTTAGAATTTGGCGGAATTTTAGAAGGCTACACAGGGAACCAGATTTACTACATCGAAGTTCTCAAAGGTCTGCGGGATGCTATCCGGCGGAAAAGGCCAGAAATGTGGACGAGTGGTGACTGGTTGTTTCATCACGACAACGCTTCAGCCCTCAGAACTCGAGTGTTTTTGGCCAAACACTCGATCACTGTTCTTCCTCACCCACCCTACTCACCTGACCTCGCTCCTTGTGACTTCTTCTTGTTTCCCAAACTCAAAAGACCTTTGAAAGGAAGGAGATTTGAGATGATTCCCGACATAAAGGCAAATGCGACGAAGGCGCTGAAGGACATCACAAAAGAAGCGTTCCAGGACTGTTTCCAAAAGTGGAAACACCGTTGGGATAAGTGTGTGCGTCGGGGAGGAGAGTACTTTGAAGGGGACCAAGATGAGTAACTTCTGAATAAAGTATATTTTGTTTTATGACGTCAGTCTACGTATTTTTTGAACAGACCTCGTACATTCGAGTATATAAAATAAACCCAACACGTATCACATTTTTAGAAAGCACAATGCTGCATTGGAGAACTACACTACACCTCATACTCAATAGTGAAACCATCACGACTGAAAAAATATAGATAAACCGGGGCATCTTCCAGGGTGACTCACTGAGCCCATTCTGGCTTTGTCTGGCACTAAATGCACTTTCAAACGGACTGAACAGCACAACTTATGGCTACACGATTAAACACAATAAAAGCTGCCACTACACGCTTTCACAATTACTCTACATGGACGACATGAAAATCTACACCTCCACACAAACACAATTGCACCAATTACTTGAGATTACACAAACTTTTTCAAAAGACATATACTGTACATTCAATTTGGGTTGGACAAATGCAAAACCATTCACATTGAAAATGGAGTTCTCAGGGAAGGGGGCTTCACATTAGATGAACCAGATGACATTGCTGCACTCGGTTAAGTTACAACATTGCAATTGACATGATTGTTTTTAGCAAAGTCTCATCTACAACATTGTTTATTATCCAAAATACCCTAAATTCAAAAATAACCAGTCAAAATGACCTGCAAAGTTTGGTATTGAAAATTTAGAAAATCCACTTTTCAGACCCAACAATAACAACCAAGGAGTGATTTATCAGAGTGTATTTTTTCTAATTTTTAATTAATATTTTAGAAATTTTTGAAATTTGAAAATCTTAATTTTTTGTAAAGCTTGGGGCTAATTATCTCTGGTGGGACTGAATATAAAAATTTGAATTTTGCACATTTTGTACACCAATCCAAAGCAAAATACTGTAAAAATTTCAATATTGATATTTGACTGTGAACAAAGATATGATTTTTTGAAAATGAGGAAATAATTCACATTACGCTACAATTGATCTTATGGTTGTTGCCTATTTTTATGGTTTATTGTTTCATTGTAATAAAATTTAGTTGTAACCTATATTTAGTTAACACTATCACCTTAGAGCTTTCGCTTTATTTCTGTGTTAAAAAATTGTCCATTTACATCTAGGTTTATTCTCAATTAAGTAGCAAATTATTACTAAGGTCTAAGGTCTCCAAGATACTAAACCCAGAAAGTTGTAACGACTGTTACTTCTCGACGTAATCGCCGTGAAGTCGAACACATTTTTCCCAATGGCGGCGCCATGATTCCTTGGCTGCTGAGAACTCGTCTTTAGGGGTATATTTTGCCCACTGGTAAATCGCAAAAAGTAAGGGCAGCACGGTTGGTAAACAAGCGGCCACGAAGTGTCTTTCATGATTGGGAAAAGCCAGAAATCGCTAGGAGCGATATCTGGTGAGTATGGAGCATGGGAAACCACCTCAAAATTGTTATTTTGAAAAAACTGATGACTTAGGAGTGCGCAATGAGTAGGGGCGTTGTGTTGATGAAAAAGCCCCCGTCTAGTCTTGTTTGGTCGTTTCTCATGCAATGCTGGAAGGAATTTTGTTCTCAAAAAATTTTCAGCTGTAACAGCTGTATCCTTCGGAACATGATGCGTGAGGATTACGCCTTCGCTATCCCAAAATATGGCCACCATAACTTTCTCAACAGAGGCTGTGACTCGAAATTTTTTTGGTGGTGGTGAATCAGTGTGTTTCCATTTTGAAGATTGGCGTTTCGTTTCGGGGTTAAAAAACAGAATCCACGTCTCATCCATCGTCAGAACTGATAAGAAGAAAGCACTATTCATTGCTTGAATTCATCTAGCCAACATCACATATAGGTGAACAAAATGTGGAAAAATCAAATTTTTATATTCAGTCCCACCAGAGATAACTAGCCCTAAACTTAACAAAAAAAAATTTTCAAATTTCAAAAATTTATAAAAGAATAAGTAAACATTTGTCCATGTTCTTGCTCTATATAAGGCTAGTTGTGTATGTTATTGTGACGTTCCATTATAGGTTAGTCACGTGTGTCTGACGGCATTATAATAGGGATAAAATCTCGAGAAAATTAAGAATGTTTATTAAGTAATTGGCTTCGATAGTTTAGGGTGGTGTGTTTATAACGAGTGTTTTGTCGTTGTATGAGTGGTTATTGTTTGTTGTGCGAAGAAGATATGAATGCATGTGTTTTATTATTGTTGCGTGGGGAATGATAACGCCTTGAGCGATAGGCAATGATCATCTGTTGTAGCTGGATTGTTGAGACCGTTTTCGGCGAAACTGTGTGCGTGTTAGCGCGTTTTGTTAAAGAGGAGTTCTTTTTTTTATCTTAATATTCATTAATTTTTTTTAAGAAAAAGCAACAGGATATATAGTTGCGATGTTTTTTTTGTTTCCCGATAAATGTAATGGAGAAATGCAGTGATCGTGGTTTGGCATTAATGAACTAGCTGTCGAATGTTTGATAAGAAAAACAAGACTTTCGCATTTATGATGTTCGACGTTGTAAATAGAAATCTTCCGTAAGTCCGCAGATGTCTACATGAAGATATATAGAAAACAAGAAAAATGTTCTTAATAGATTAAACTGATTTTTTTGCTCATGTGATTAATTTGCTTTTTTTATCATGGTTATTTATCCGACTACTCACCATTCGATTGATGGGAAAGATGGACCTGAATGTGTGACGGGACCTGATCGCAACTGCAAGCGTTAGTTAAAGTTGGTGTACAATAATGATGATGGTATTTGGAGCAACATGTGTGAGCCGTGATGTGTCAACGTTGGTGTCAATTTAATACGAGGTTTCCTGGTGAGTGTTTTGCGATTTTTGCGTTAAGGCCAAGAGCACGCGCCTAGACATTTGCATGACCCATAGTGTGTTCAATAAGTCAAAGATCCTCCTGTCTTTATTCTATCGACTATTAACTTGGAAAGCCATGTCATCGTGTATCAGATTTATGAAGACGCTCGCGGACTGTTTTGTGTACTATGCTTAATTGTGTAATATTAATCAACAACTGTTTAAGTTTAATTTCGAAGTTAGCAATTTTAACCTTATTAAGCACACCTTGCCATAGTAACTGTTTAACAGCTGGAATTAGTTGTCAGGATCCTGGTTAGATGCGACGTGTAAGCTAGACCTGTGTAATTGGGGTGCACAAGAATAGGTAACACATTCTTGTTCGAATGTGGTCTCGAAGGCCGCCAGTGGGTAGCTTGGATAAGGTTAACTACACTCGCCAAGAGGGGTCACTGTTCCTCCGCCCCTCAAGGTAAATAAAGGAGGTACATTGGTTAGGGTGAGGAATATTTGATTCGGGAGTGTAGAATTCCAAACAGCCACCTCTGTCACTGTCAAGCAGTCGTACACCACTCCAACTAAAATAGCCTAGCTGCAGATTTACTTTTACATGGGCAAGTGTGCCGGTTATATTGATTAAATTATGTTGAAAGCATTAGAGTGTAGTCTTGGTTAGAGATTTGGGGGCCCCTTATTGATATGATAGGACAACAGTAATTAAGCTGTATTAGCATGGAATGTTTGTATTTGTACAGAATAAATAAGTTGTGTGATCATGAATACAGTGATACCAGGTGTTGTTTCTTATTTTGGTTCCGAACCTTAGCTCTCGTTCGCCCCCAAGTGCTGTTCATTGAACATCAGAGTACTATTGATATTATTGTGGGGGCGGGGGAGGCTACACTGGCGCCCAAACAGGGACTGAAAATCCTGAAAATCCGGACTATAGAAGCCACACTGATATTGGTTTTTTGTTGTTTATTGATTTAGTGAGATATTGAATAGGGGGTGTGATGCTACTAGGGGACAGGGAATGTGTTGTTTTGGTCCGGCTGGGGTTGCGATGTTCGTGCTAGGAGAAAGATTGGTAGGACATGGAGTCAAGACAGGTAGGGGTAATTGAGCGATGCCCGCCTATCCCGGGACTTCAAGTAGGATTCACAAATGAAACACAACGGAGATCCATCTTCGAAACAATTTACGAGTTTTCAGATGTGTTCTCCAACGAGGTGACGGGGGTGCGTGGAGTGTGCGATTATGTCGCAGATTATGAAATCGATAAAGCGCACCCCATATTCACTCGACAATATAGAATTCCCCATGTTTATCTTGAGGCCTACAGGCCATCGAGGCAAGCGTGAGCCCTTGGAACTGTCCGGTCCACGTAGTTCCAAAGAAAAACGGGGAGGTCAGAATCACCTTGGACTTACGGAAGGTGAATCTCCATACTACCCCCGTGGATTTCCCAGCCCCGGTCATAAAAGACATCCTGGAGGAGCTGAGGGGGCATAGGTACTTCTCAGTGCTCGACCTCAACAATGGTTATTATCAGATAGCATTGGCCGAGTCACAGAGGGAGTGCTATGCCTTCCAGTCACCATGGGGCAAATTTCAACTCACACGTCTGCCCCAGGGTGGAAGGATTTCCTCTCACCTGTTTCAACAATACATGGTGACAGCTCTGAAGGGGAGGGTCAGAGAAAACGTCCATATGTTTCTGGATGATATTTTAATATCAACCGCAACGTTCCAGTAGCATGTGGATGTACTACGATGGATACTGGGGAGGTTTAGGGAGCGAGGTCTTGTGGTGAAACCGGCCAAATGCCAGTTTTGCACCCCTCGCGTGCACTACTTGGGCCACATTATTACACCGGATGGATCAAAGCCTGATCCTGACAATGTGGCAGCTATTCAGCGCTTGACCGAGCCCAAGAGTGCGCGTGACATTCGCAGTTTTGTGGGATCAGTAAACTTTTATCGTCCGTTTATACCTGAACTATCACGGATCCTTGTTCCAATCACAGAACTGACGAAGAAAGGGGTGCCGTTCCGGTGGAACACCGCCTGTAAAGAGTTATTTTTGAAAATTAAGACCATCCTGAGCAGTGAGCCTCTTTTGATTCCCCCCGATTACGAACGAGAATTTATACTATCGACGGATGCATCCGTGAATGCCATAGGCGGTGTACATCAACAAGAAGTTGGGGAACACTTAAGGCCGATAGCATTCTTTAGTAAAAAACTCCAAGGGGGGGAGTTAAATTACTCAGTTATCGAGAAAGAGCCTCTTGCTATTGTCCGCGCAGCCAGTCATTTCAGGCATATTATACAATCACACTACTACTATTCTGACCGATCACCAGCCTCTAGCGTTCATCCGGCATTCTAGCAGGGGCAATCGCTTCATCCTCGTGATGACAGACATGTTTTCCCAGTTCGTTGAGGCTGAGGCACTGGCCGACCAGACAGCCGAGGCCGTAGCTCGGGCATTTTTCCGAAAGATAGTATGTCGGTATAGGGTGCCTCAGCAAGTGATCAGTGACCGGGGAACCAACTTCACCTCGGCGGTGTTCGGTGCACTGTGTGAAGATTTGCAAATCGCTCACAAACTTACAATAGCGTACCGGCCAACGTCTAACGGGATCCCAGAGTGATGCAATAAGTCGCTTTGTGATGTCGTGACTGCGTTGTGTCATGAACACTCCGAGCAGTGGGACGAAGTGCTCGAATACGTACTATATGCGTTAAGAACATCCCACCACGAGTCACTCGGGGAAAGCCCTGCCTTCTTGCTATATTGCCTTGACCCGGGGCCACCCGTTGATCATCATCCGAGCGAGGATGGCTGTACATGTGGACCTGCGAAGGTGTTACAATATCGATCCCGTCTAGTAGAAAATATGATGAGAATCCGAGATAGGATTTGTGAGGCCAATTGTAGCAGATGCAAGGTGCACTTAGATAGGGCAAATAGGGGCCGGAGTGCAAGGGAGTTGATAGTTGATAGCAAGGTGTGGTTGCTGCAGAATGGGGGTCCTACAAGGAAATTTAGTCCGAAATTTATTGGGCCATTCCGTATACTCCGGCAAGTTAGCACAGTAGATTACGAGATAGAGGAATGCAGGAATCATTCACGATGTGTTGTACACGTTGATAGATTAAAACCTTGCCGGATGGATGCTGAGGAGGGGCGGGTAAGATATCGGAAAGGGCCTGGTAGGGGAGGAAGAGAATCATCTCATGACACGGAAGAAGAAGAGGAAGAGGATGAGGATTGGGAAATACCAGCGGTCAAGCGCAGAGAGATGCGTTCTGAAAGTAAGGCTCCAGAAGATATGGGGGAAATGCGGGAGACAAGTGGACCCCGTGGTATGCTGGGTGGTGAGGACGGGGTAGCTGAGGGAATAATCCTAAATGATATGAGCCATGATGAGGAACAGGAAGCAGCACTTGGCCGCCAGCAGGAAGCAAGTGCATACCGCGCTATGCATTAAGAAGGCAACCCCGACCGGACTATAGAACATTACACAGAGGTCTCCACTGTACTAGATAGGGGTGAAACAGATTTCTGCCACTTGGAATGGTAGCTCGTATGGTTGAGACATTGTGTGCATGATGTTTAATTTTAATGCATGCAAATGTTAGTTTTTTTTTTAATTAATTGTTTTTGTATACGAGTGTTGGCTGTTTGTATGTATACATGCGGAAGGCATGGGTTACCAAACCTGTATCGTTATGATTTTGGTGTTCGTATTGAGGGTGAATTTGTTGTAAATGGTAAATGGAATGATTTTCTCTTGTTAATTGTAAGGTTTTGTGTTTCTTGAACATGACATTTGAGGAGGTATGTTCGAGTCCTGTCGTTGGGCGTATGTGACGTTCCGTTATAGGTTAGGCGTATGTGACGTTCCGTGTGTCTGACGGCAGGATAATAGGGATAAAATTTCGAGAAAATTAAAAATGTTCATTAACTAATTGGCTTCGTTAGTTTAGGGTGGTGTGTTTATAACGAGTGTTTTGTCATTGTATATTGTCAGTGGATATTGTTTGTAGTGCAAAGAAAATATGAATGCGTGTGTTTTATTATTGTTGCGTGGGAAATGATAACGCCGTGAGCGATAGGCAATGATCATCTGTTGTAGCTGGATTGTTGAGAGCGTTTTAGGCGAAACTGTGTGCGTGATAGCGCGTTTTGTTAAAGAGGAGTTCTTTTTTTTATCTTAATATTCATTAATTTTTTTTTAAGAAAAAGCAACAGGATATATAGTTGCGATGTTTTTTTTTGTTTCCCGATAAATGTAACGGAGAAATGTAGCGATCGTGGTTTGGCGTTAATGAACTAGCTGTCGAATGTTTGATAAAAAAAAACAAGACTTTCGCATTTATGATGTTCGACATTGTAAACAAAAATCTTCCGTAAGTCCACAGAAGTCTACATGAAGATATATAGAAAACAAGTAAAAATGTTCTTAATAGATTAAACTGATTTTTTTGCTCATGTGATTAATTAGCTTTTTTTATCATGGTTATTTATTCGACTACTCACCATTCGATTGATGGGAGAGACGGACCTGAATGCGTGACGGGACCTGATCGCAACGGCAAGCGTTAGTTAAAGTTGGCATACGATAATGACGATGGTATTTGGAGCAACATGTGTGAGCCGTGATGTGTCAACGTTGGTGTCAATTTAATTTGAGGTTTCCTGGTGAGTGTTTTGCGATTTTTGCGTTAAGGCCAAGAGCATGCGCCTAGACATTTGCACGACCCATAGTGTGTTCGATAAGTCAAAGATCCTCCCATCTTGATTCTATCAACTATTAACTTGGAAAGCCGTGTCATCGTGTATCAGATTTATGAAGACGCTCGCGGACTGTTTTGTGTACTATGCTTAATTGTGTAATATTAATCGACAACTGTTTAAGTTTAATTTCGAAGTTAGCAATTTTAAGGTTATTAAGCACCTTGCCATAGTAACTGTTTATCAGCTGGAATTAATTGTGAGGATACTGGTTAGTTGCGACGTGTAAGCTAGATCTGTGTAATTGGGGCGCGCACGAATACGTAACACATTATTGTTCGAATGTGGTTTTGAAGGCTCCAGTGGGTAGCTTGGATAAGGTTAACTACACTCGCCAAGAGGGGTCACTGTTCCTCCCCCCTTCAAGGTAAATAAAGGAGGTACACTGCGCATTCCGACGCAAGGGTGAGGAATATTTGATTCGGGAGTGTAGAATTCCAAACATCCACCTCTGTCACTGTCAAGCAGTCGTACACCACTCCAACTAAAATAGCCTACCTGCAGATTTACTTTTACATGGGCAAGTGTGCCGGTTATATTGATTAAATTATGTTGACAGCATTAGAGTGTAGTCTTGGTTAGAGATTTAAGCTTGAGATATGGGGGCCCCTTATTGATATGATAGGACAACAGTAATTAAGCTGTATTAATATGGAATGTTTGTATTTGTAGAGAATAAATAGGTTGTGTGATCATGAATACAATGATACCAGGTGTTTTTTCTTATTTAGCTCTCGTTCGCCCCCAAGTGCTGTTCATTGAAATCAGAGTACTATTGATATTATTGTGGGGGCGGGGAGGCTACATTATTTACCTAGAGAAAAAAATGCATTCTGATAAATCACTCCCTGGTTGTTATTTTTGGGTCTAAAAAGTGGAATTTTTAAATTTTCAATACCAAAGTTTGGAGGCTATTTTGACTGGTTATTTTTGAATTTAGGATATTTTGGGTAATAAACAATGTTGTAGAGGAGACGTTTCTTAAAATACTCATGTCAACTGCAATGCTGTAGCTTAACGGAGTGCAGATATATTCAAATTAATGCTAATGTCTCCAAATTGAAATGTCGTCATGCGCTTAGAAATAAAAATGGCCGCCATTCAGTAAGGTGCAGGGTAAAAAAATTTTAAGAACGGTTTTGAACTTCTCAATTATAGGGTAAACACATATAAAAAAACAGAATATTTAAAAATGGTCAATGGTCAAGCAACCAATTTAACTTTTATTGGATCACTTCTTATGGATTGACCCTTTTGGCATACCAGCATTTTGTGAACACAGTCACCCAAATTTGGCTCATGCTACGCAGCGCCACGCCATTCAGCTTAGTTTGGGTTCAATGTACGGCGTTGCTTGCGATTTGCGACCGGAAGTGTCTTATATCACTTTAATCGCCTGAATTTCGTCTACATCCTTGTGTACTTTTTTGAAGGAGGTAATTTACACCGTATATATAGGATGACGAAAAACAAATATTAGATAATGATACACATAATTTTACCAGAGTATACTGATGCATTTTGTACCTATGAACATGGGTCCGAATTTGAAAGCTAACTGAGATATGAACAGAAATATAAATGCCGCCACCAAGATCTGGAAGGTTCTGCAAGACTAGAATAATGAATTTTGGAAGAATATTAGTGTACATAAAGGTGTGCATACTGTTAAAACTTGATCGTATTCTAATGACAGTTTATGAGTTACACATTCAAAATCGTAACAGTGCTCACATGCGAGTACTAACCAGCACGTGTTACGATGTTGAGTACCTTACTGGGAAACTGCTCCTTGGGATTCGATCAAATTTTAATGGTATACAGAGTTTTATGTACTCTATTATTCCCCCAAATATCATCATCCTAGATTTTATTGAACCTGGGTTATTAACAGGTTGCTGTTGGTGGCGGCATTTATATTTCTGTTCATATCTCAGTTAGCGTTTAAATTCAGACCCATGTTCTTAGGGACAAAATGCATCACTATAACATGATCTATTACGTTTATCATTATCTACTACTTGTTTTTCTTCTTCCTGTGTATAACCTTTATAAATGTAATTTTTTGAACCTTTATTATTTCGTATTTTTGTTCTTATTAACCGTTTAGATCGAGTCCTCTGTATACAGGGTGTATCAGGTTCGACAGTCATAAAGTACCTATCGTGATCCTTTGCATGATTACAAACTTAAAGTTCCTTATCGAAAATGTCGAAAACTCAAAATTTAAATTGCATCGTTACGTCATTTATGAACTTTCCACACCAGCAGTTCATAAAATTCAAAGGGGCGATTACAATTAAATCGGTGGCAATTGTTGAGATTAAATGACGTTTTCGACTGGTTTTCAGCAAACTTCGCCTGATGATTAGACCCTTAAAGGGTTACTGCCACCAAAAATCAATATCTATTTTATTGCTTAAAAATATGCATTTGTACATAAAAAATCATTATCAGCAAAAAAAAAATGCACAAAAAACAACCAAAAATTAAATATTTTAAGTTGAAAAGTGTGTTTTTGTTCAATTCCTGTTTCATGAATTCAAAACGTGCGAAAAAGGAAGTGACATCAGAAGGGTGAGCTGGATAGAGAGAGAAAGCGCTCTGTTACACGTTGAGGGAGAGAGAGGGTCTTCTATTTTTTGTTTTACTTCAGTAATCTCGTGACAGCAAATACATTCTGTTTCAGTTTCCATTACAGCACAAAAACCACGTGTACACCTAAAATTATAAATATTTTTATTTATTTGTAAATTATTGCTTATAATTAAATTATGAAATTATAAAGTATTATTCAAATTATAATATAAGAATCTCATAAAGTATATTAAATATAATTTAGATAATAATAATTAAAATGATAAATTTAAAAGTCAATTAAATAATTATTGATTTAAGGAGTTTAAATGATTAATTTAAATTTAAAATGAGTTTAGTCTCCTTATAATGGGGAAAATC
>JAHWFO010093546.1:1953770-1970275 GCA_023313115.1 Rhysida immarginata
GATTTTCCCCATTATAAGGAGACTAAACTCATTTTAAATTTAAATTAGTCAATTAAATAATTTTATATCTTTATGAATCTTACTAACCAGTCATTTGTTTTAACCCTCCTAGATGTGTGATGTTCTGGAGCATAATCTTCGCAATCTGTTTTCTCTCCTTCATAAATAGGTTCATATTGATATGGTTTGATTCCAAACCCTATTTTATCAACAAATTCTTCATCAGAAGAACTACTTTCAACCCTAAAATCCATTTCTAATCCAATATCCTATTTAAATTCAAGTTGCTGTGCTTCGGTGATCCACTTGTTCTTTTTACTAGTTTGTAAATGCCTCTCTCGCACTCACGCGCTCACCCTTCAGGCGTCACTTCCGGTTTGCTCTTTTCATTGCCCCCAAAACATTGCAGGGAAGCATTGAACCAAAAAAGTACTGTTTAACCATTATTCATTGTTGTAAGGTGAAAAATGACATCAGATATGAAATTTACAACCAAAAATAGGCCTAAATTTGTAAAGTTGTATTTTTGGTGGCAGTGACCCTTTAACATTCGAGTTTTGAACATTTTGCATAAAGAACTTTAAGTTTGTAATCATGCAATGGATCACGCTAGGTACTTTATGACCATTGAACCTGATACACCCTGTATTTTAAGTGCCCCTGGGGTCCCACTTGTCAGTCAATGACCATACCCGACACCAAGGCACGCTGTTGACAATGTATCTAACAGAAATAAACAAGCAAATAAATAAATAAATAAATGAATAAATAAATAAATGGATGAATGAAAACTGATTAATTTTATATGACTGTATGTTGTTTTTTGCTGAAATAGAAATTATTAGTCGCTTAATAATATTTATTTTTGCAAATTTGTTTAACTTTTATTTTCGCCGGTTGTGACTTGTATGTTAACCTGAGGGATGCTCTGTTTTCCTTCTCTTCGCCACCTGCCTGAAAACAGGGTCTGTAATTGGCGTTACAATAAGAGACCACGATTTCTGTTAGCAAAATGAAAATCAGAGGCCAGAGTTAACTTGGTTTGGATGACTGGCTTGTTTTTTATCTATCCCTGTTGACACGTTCTTTCCAGCTATTGGTTAATGTCGATTTAGTGTATGCAAATTTTCTCCAAAATATTGCAATTTTTATCATTACTCCACTTTCACCTCTGATATACTAGTTTCTTCTATCTCTCAACAAGAGTTCATTTTACTTCAACGTCAATGTATTTTCAATGTGAATTTTCAAAGTCAAATCTACCGAATACAAGTAAGTATATTTAATATTCTTACTACAGATTTTAAAAATTTGGTTCTTCAACAACAAATCTGAATTTCCTCTTCTTGAAATTAAATATGAATTTTTTCTTTTGAAGCCCCTTAATCAGTCTTCCTTACTCTTTTTCTGACGACATCTTTGATTTTCTATTCACAACAGGTTTCATGTGAGTATTATTTTTAATTTATTCAAGCACTTTTTTTAATTTTTCCTTTTCTTTTCTATGAATCTAGATTGCTTCTTCCTTTTTCCAGACTACATGTGTGTCAGCACACTCTGTTCTCTTATGTTTGTAAAAAGCTTTCTCTGCAGTAAACATGCGTGTAAAATTTGAAATTTTAATTCCCCTTTTTTAAAAATAATTACCTAACCAAATTTTCAAATTTTTTTTTACTTTCTCTGGCAAAAGTTTCAGAATCCATGTCTCCAATGCAGTCTTTTCTTCACAGTCCACCTTAACCCTGCTTGTTCCGTTTCGCCGATATTACTGGCAACCTGTTTTTTTTTTTTTTTTTCAGTCCAACTCATTCCTTCACTGGTTGTACGTCTTTTGTTTAGAATCTTTTTGGTTTTTTTTCTTAATTCCGGGCTTCGCTAGTGAATTTCTTACACCTACATATTTGCATTGTTCTTTCTGCCAGGTGGAAAAGGACTCTGACCTCCACATATGGCACCAGTTATGATCATTCTAATAGTTCCTAATGCATTTGATCTTGGCAGATTTGATAAATGGGCATTTTTTCAATCTTTAGATGTTGAATTTGGCTGACTGTGCTTGTGTAGATTATATTCATTCTTTTACACATGTTTTTTCCGCGGCTTGAAGCATAATTAATCTTTAGCCTCCCACGTGGATTATCGGTCACACTACTACCCACATGAGGTCTCTGTGATCCCCGACACATTTTCGAGATTTTCCAGCTAAGTATGTGGCTTATGGGTAAAAATAAGAAATAGGCATGTTTTTGCATTTATTATCTTTAATAAAAAAATTAAAAAAAGAACCAAAACAAAAAATTTTTCTTCATAATATAACAAAAATGAAACATCAGTGCAAAAAAAAAAAGAAAATTGTACATTATCGTACTTTTAAGGTCATGGTGGTAATAAAACTTAATGGAAATTTAAAAAGTCAGCTGATTAACAAATTTAAGGCATTATCAATTGTAATTGAGTAGGTTTTGACAAAATCTTTGGTTATTTTCATAAAAATTGCAATCTTTTACAATTTTTCATGGCAATGCGTGCAAAGCTTTTCATTCGTCGTGTCAAATGTGGATGGATACTTGCAGCAAATTGCTTCATGACATCTCTACGACTTATATTCGCAATTACATATGCAATATATTTCGTTAAAATTCATTTTTAATAAAAAAACAGGCGATCTTCACAAGAATAAAAAGTAACATAACCTACCACGTGCGGTCTCTGTGACCGCTCACAATTTTGCGAACGTTATATATTCCAACCGAAGCTACTAGAGATCAAGGCAAGCACATGCACAATATTTAAATCACGAGGAAGGAAGGCACAGAGAGCGACACTGAACTCACGATAGTAAAACATACAAAAAAAACATAGGTGAATACACCTGGGAGGTTGAGGGTAAAAAGTGTTCGGTGATGTTAACGTGCACGTGATGACGTTTTCATTGTTTTACTTGTGGAGGCTAAAGTTCCATATTTAAAGTCCTTTTCATTCATTCATGTATAATAGTAATAAATTTAATTTGCAGACAAATGATTTAACTTTCTTTATTAACTTCAAATATATTAACAATAAATGATGCATATTCATTGAAAGATCTGTTTACTTTGATCAAATCTAAACTGATGATTTTTTCACTAGCTGTAGCAATTGTGTACAGAGGGTAATTCTTCTTTCTTGGACAGTCTGATATTTTTGCAACAGGTTACTTCGTTATACCTTTTAACATTGTCATTGCAGAATATGAGTTGATTGTAGGGAGTTACTATGAGTATTTATAAAAGAGCTCAGTAATCTTACACGTACTGGTTACCTTTTCAATGATTTCTAAAATCCAGCACAAGGTGATATTCCATGACTTGCTCTAAAGAAATTCCATTCACAAGCGACGTCATAGGCTCTGGCATCCATTCAGAGATTGTATAAAATTTTTATATCTTACTTTGATTCTAATGTTTTATTCTGTAACTACAGTTACTTATCATATTTTTTTTTATTTCTTTATCCTCTTAAAAAAATTTAAAAAATATTGTGGAATTTTTAACCTATATACATAATCTATGTTTTAATTTTTTAAAAGGCCTAATTTGTTTTGGGTAATTGAACAGTCATTTGATTTTTGTTTCAGCTTTTTCAGGAGTAGGCAATTTTTTTATGAACTTGAATACCTCGGAGTTCAAAAAATTTCGGCTTTTTCGGGTCTGTGGAAATACCCATGCTAATTCATGATATGGCAAGAATTCCCATTGCAATTTTTTGGCTATGCAAATTCCGATTTACAATTTTTTTTCATGTGCGCCTTTTTAAACTGAAAAATTCTTTTATGGATATTCAGGGCTAAATACAAAAGAGAGACATCAGTTTTTCCCACCTAGTTATTAAGGTGATGCAGGTTATCACGTGGATTGTGCAGAGTGAGACAAGAACGCAGAACGTGTAAAGAAATAAAGATTTTATTAACTTGTGGCCAATAAGTAATAGAAATAAAAAGAATCAAACTGAAAGTCCACGTTAGATTCGATTCTTGTTACAGTGGAAACGATTTTAGTTCTAAGTGCAAATGTCCGATGCTCGCTGCAACATACTGGTTAGAGAATGCTTCCTTTAGACGCAGCTGCCGTCAATGTAGATCCAGGTAAGTACCTTTAGTTTTTGCCACCAGTGGTCTCCGACTCCATTTATATTAGAAGAGGCTACATCTTGTTGCAACTCCTGCGAAAATCCCGAGGAAACGATTATCTTAGATGCTACGGGATAAAACGTTGAAGTGGCTACGACGAAAATGAAAAATGTCATCCGTTACAACAGGTAACGTGCTCTCCAAGAATTCTTATCTTTGCAGAACCCACTGTGGAGCCTGCGGCCCTAGGGAATGGATTTATACATCAAACGAACTAGGGTCCCCAGTTCCCCTTTCACTCTCCCTTCTTTAAATGAGAATGAGTTTTTCCTCAACACAAAGTTCGTCGGGTGTTTCTCCCGATCGTTTTCTAACGTAAGGGGGTAGGGTGCAAATGACAACAACTGGTTGTAAACAATAATAACTGATTTATTTATGATGTATTTTCAATTACGATTGATTATATCCAAAGCTAACTCTAAATTTCTAATGATTTGATTCTACACCGAATAAATGGATCTAAGAGAAATGAGAGATATGAGAGCGGCTGTGTGTTACCCAATCTAACGTTCTCGCATTCGCCTCCGTTCGTCTATTCTGAAAATTCTCAATAAAGTTCGACTTCTATTTCACGCTTCCATGTTGAATAAATATTCTTTTCTTTTAAAGAGGGGTTTCTCCTCAGTAAATAAATTGAATTAATTGTTGAATGTACTAAGTACCTCTGTCCGCCCTGACAGGTTACTCGCTCTAAATTCTCACCACTCACACTAACAATTCACTAACTACCTCAACGTCTACTTCTGTCTGCTCCGACAGGTTCTTCAACTTACTCTCAACACTAACTACATCTCGACTCCTCTCCGACTGCTCACCGACCTCTTTCTCACAAACTATCTGCATCTGTCTACATGGACAGGTTGATTTCTTCTAACTTTTTCTGATCCAACAACAACTAACTGTCCTCCTAACTCGAACTGAATATCCTCAGTCACTTGAGGTGTAAAAGACACTCAAACAGATGATTGGTGGAAAGGAAGGTCAACTCCTTCTATCTAAATCATACCACCATCATTTACATGAAAATCAGACAATGCGTCACTGTTGGTAACACCTAGTAAACCTAGAACCACATCCTGTGTAATCTAAGTACTAACTCCAATCTAAAACTTTACTTCAATTGTTTTATAAAAGTTTACTTAGCTGTTTTATAGTTATTCTATCTACAGTATATAACAACCAAATAAAGACAGAATTATAACTCACGTAAACTAGATAGATGTTTAAATAAACTAAACATGGCTAGTCTATCTTCTCCAATATTAAACCTCACCTTATAAACATTATAGAAATAATCTGACTAATAAGTGTTAACTAATTTAAATGACTGACTAAGATTAGAAGTTAATTAAAATATAATAATCTAGAAACTGTCTTTAACTTCATAAACTAAGATCTCTCCTGTATTACACTAACAACTATCACTAAAATAGCTGAAGGAAAATCTTTACATTTAATTATTAAGTTTTAACTCGCGTCTTACTAAAATAAGGGTGGGGATTTCAGAATCCCGGGGCCTCACACCACAACCCTGACTTTAAACTAGGCCGATCTGGACTGCGGCTCGCAAACGTGCCTCAGGCCGATGGTTGACTGGGCTGAGGTTCGTACAAGCAATCCTCGTGAGCTTGTCTAGCACAACACAAAACAAAAAAAAATATATCTTCACTATCACTGCAGCCGACGTTCCTGAAGCCCAACAGATCAGTAAAGCCTCAACGTTGCCTCTCAACGCAAAATCACGTGCTAGGTGATTTTCACTCGTAGCACTTGACTTATAAATACACTCATTGAAGAAGAGTATGCACTTTAGCACTTTCAACGAAATATTTGAGCTATGTCAGCCCAACTCTCGAATCATCACTTTAGATCACAATTACACAACAAGGCACTTGGTTACGTTAACCTTAATGTCGCAATAATAGACGAATGATTGGAAACCGTTCTTAACTTGATCGGAATAACTTTACTCTGAAGGCAGTAAAGAAAATTGATATGGCCAATTAAAATTAAATAGGCATATGCAATTACAAAGCGATAAGGCACATCACTCGCTGTTTTGCTCTTAGTTAAGAGAGGAAATACCACACTCTTACTACGTTCCAGCTTACGGGCAGCGACCAATTTCGCAGCACTCAAGGGAAACACCTTTTTCCGCACTCCAGCACTTGATTTATATCGCTGAAAACGCAATCATATGCGCCGGGACAAAACCTCCCGTTCCACGTGCACAGTACACATTTAATGTGAAAGGGTATACTCCAATTACGTCCTCCCCTTCGACGAGCCAACCAAATCCGGTTGAAATAAGCTTTCAAAGAGCTCTTGTCGACGGAAGTGTTCTTCTACATAGAGTACCGTCAGTATACTGCCGTAGCTACTCTGTAGGCTCAAAATAATGTCAAACAATATAAAGTTCCTAACATCTCGTCGTGAATCTTGAAGCGTATACCCTGCTTCACATTCTCTCGACGGGGACTGTCCATATGATCCTCTCATAGTCGCCGGGGTAGAGGGAAGGGCGTCGGCCTTTCCTTCCCTGTCTCGAATAACAATTGGGCCCGCGACGAAAATAACAGCTCGATAAATAAGGTCCTCAGGCGGCTCTCCCATTCATTCGTAAAGTTAGTTCCTTGACCGTCTACTTGCGCCGAGAATGCTGACTCTCCAACGCCGAGCTCAATTCGCTCGCCGGCCGTGTTCCCCGTTTCTACGTTGTCTCGTCCGTAGCTCCGCGAAGATTTTGTTGCCGTGGCCTGCAACCCGCAGTTCGGAAAAAATTCTTCTCAGTGATTCACGTCGCTATGGAGATATTGTCGAGAAACTTGGTCCTGCGCTTTATTGCGCCGATCACGAGAAAACGACCTTCTCGGTCGCCGACGATAGCTTTTCTGCCTTCCCTTTTTCTTCTCACTCACGTGTTTCGGAGCGGCTCGCTCGACGTCATCGCCGTCTCCTACGTCATCTCTCTCCGACGTTCTTGCCGGTCGCCGACGATATCCACGTGACCCAGGTTTTTACTTAGGTATTTTTGGCAGAAGTTTAAAATGTTTATGATATTCCTGGTAGAAGTGAATTTAATATTTATCGGTGCTTAATTCATCTGATAAATGCCTTCTCCTTGACCAGGGAATGCTTTTGAGCTGTTTGACGTTTAGGTAGTTCTTTTATTTTCATCTATATGTAGTAAATGTTTTTATTTGATTGCTTTGTGGTGCCCGTGGCTCAATTGGAAATTAGTTGCAACTATATTCCATAACAAATAGAACATCAATTCTGTTAAACATTGCTGAATATGGGGCTTATATCCATATTGGAATCAAAGTAAATCGTGACCCAAAGCCCAAAAGCTACCTATGAAAATTATTCTTTTTACTAGAGTGGGGTTCAGAACTCCAATTAGCCCGACGCTCCACACGTTAAAAGATTCCCGGCACTCAGAAGGTAGTCGGTTAGGTGAACATTAGCTCCCAATAATTAGTCCTCTTTAATTTTTTTAAGAAAATAAGCTTACTCTCCATTAAACACTCTTATTGCTTTAACTTTTACTATTAATATAATAAAAGACAATTTAAACCTTTAACACCATTTATAATAAGGAATGATGGCCGTGAGAATTGAAAAGATTGTCATGAGATTACCCTAGTACCCTCATTAAAGATGGCAGTGCGGACAATGGCTAAGCGGCAACGGTGAATTTTGGGTTACGGAAAGGGGATAAGCAGGCGGCGGCAATCTCGTCTGGCTCCTGTTCGTCATTTCAGGCATGGCTCTCGCAGTGGCTCTCATTGCGGCAGCTGGCTTTAATGGTGATCAGCTTATCTCCATATTTATGGAATGGACAATTGCAGCTAATCAGCTATAGTAGTCGCCGCTATGTAGCCAATATTAATATGGCTACCCGCCTTGTATGACCACTCCAGAAGGGTCCTGAGTTTTTTAACTGTTTTCTATGTATCAAAGTTTCGCTTTATGTGACCACACTGCGCTTAATACGGCCACCTTTTTCAGAGGTAGTTCACGAATTCACCTTTTTCATCTCATCTTAGTCCGGATAAATGAACACTCCGCTTATCATATCCATTCTTCATTTTCCTCTAAGCCAATGGGCACAAGAAATTGTTTCCTTTAGAACGTTTACTAAGCGAGATTGTTTCCTGAAATTTGAGTTTGCAACACTGGTTAGGTTAGGTTAGGTTAAGTGAAGAGAAATATCGGTAGAAGGGTGGATCATAATACTGTTCCTATTGATTAAACAGGTGGTGGCCTTACAGTATAATAGAGGGACATCAGGAGTTCCAACTAGTTTCGCCATTTATTCCCGGCTTTGTCAAGGATATATACAGCAAGACAATCGACAATCGAACAGTGAAGTGTACATTTGTTAGGATGGGACGAAAGCAGCGCTTTCACAAAGCTCATCCAACCAGAATAAACACCAAATGAAATACACTGAGGTAGTCAAGAAGCCTAACCAACCCAAGCGGTCTTCCATATTATACAAAAAAGAAAATGGTCGTGAGTCTTCATCTTCTGTATCATAATCAAAAGGAGATCCTGTATAAACTTACCGATATGGGCCATGTTTAAATCGAGTTGGATGGATTGGTTTTTCACCGTCCTTCTGTCCAGCTGGGAAATGGTCCTCAGGGTAACATTCTGGAATGACTGTAGTTCACTCCATCTGGTTTTACAGATAGTCGCCCACGCAGGCATGCCATATAGAAATATGGTATGGATAATCGATTTGTACAGAAGTAGCTTGTTGTCAATGCTGAGAGCGCTGTTGCGACCCATAAGAGCTTTGATACTGTACTCAGCCCTCTTCGCTTTATTCAGAGCATAGGACATATGCTGGTTCCATGTGAGTCTTGAGTCAATGATAACTCCCAGGTACTTGTAGTTGTCCACCCAGTCCAGTTTCTTATTGAACAGAACAAGAGAATCTGGGGGATGCTTGAGCTTCCTATTGAGGTACAAAGCCTTGCACTTTCCGACGTTAAGGTTCAAATTCCAGCAGTTAAACCAGTCTTCGAACTGCTTCAAGGCGCACTGCAGCCGAGTGATAACGTGATCTGGCTGGTGTGCCCATGTCATAATGGCAGTGTCATTCGCATAAAAATACAGATTACAATTATCGGTTTTGGGAAATCATGTACAAAGTAATTAAATAGCATAGGCCCGAGGACAGAACCCTGAGGGACACCGGCCTTTACAACACGGGGTGTGGAAAGATTTTCTCCAACTTTGGCTTGATAGGATCTGCCGTCAAGAAAGGATTTCACCATCAAAATCAAATCGGCAGGAAACCCATCTCTGATCATTTTGTAGACAAGACCCTCATGCCACACTTGGTCAAAAGCCTTACTGACATCGAGAAATACCACCCCACAGTACCTGGATAGGTTCAGGGGGGTGCTCAGGTCTTCAACGAGCCTCCATATCTGCATCGGACAAGAGTGGACAGCACGAAAGCCAAACTGCTCTTCCCGTAAAAGGTCATTTGCTAGACAGTGATCTTGGAATCTGACGACGATCGTTCTCTCCAACACCTTGGACATCGAGGGTAGCAAGCTAATAGGTCGGTAGCTCGCGGGAATTGCAGGATTTTGCCCCTGCTTTGGAATACTCAACACAATAGACTTCTTCCAAGCCACAGGGAAGTAAGAAAATTTCCAGCAGTCGCTAATGATATTGGTGAGAAAGTCAATAAAGTTCTTTGGGAGATTCATAAGGGCGTTATTACTCACCTTGTCTTTTCCTGGAGCCTTCTTCTTTTTCAGTTTACTTATGATGTTGGCGATCTCTCCAGCCTCGATGTTGTACTTCGTAAAATGCTGCGGAACTTCATCAAAGTTGAAAATACCTTCTTCCACAGGCTGAGACATGATTTGGCTCTCAGGCTTATCGTTGGTAGGAGTAACAAACTGCATTTCCAGTGAATCTGCAATGACCTGGGCGTTGTCCTGATCAGTTTGCACCAAGTTACCTTGTGGTGTACGGAGTGGAGGAAGCATAACATTCTTCTTCTTCTGTAAAGCTCTAACCATACTCCAAATGGAATGGTCGCGAGCCGACAAGCTTTTGAGTTTTTCATTCCATCTAGCGTCGCGAAGCTCTTTTATCTCTTCTTGAACTCTTCGCACTAACCTGTTGTACTTGGTTTTGAGCCAAGGTTCACGATAGCGTTGCCATAGTCTACGGGTCCTGTTTCTTTCAGCAATTAGGCGTTGGATTCCAGGAGTAAGTTGGATTCGATGAGAAGGTTTATTCTCTGATGGATACTTACTAGCTTTTATGGCACTGTTAATACATCTGGTGATGTCATCAACAAGTTGATCGATGTCCTCTGTACAGTAAGCAACGTCGGGATGGTAGCCATAGTCCTTAAGAATATCTTTGTAGAGCTTCCAGTCTTGATGATGTACGAGTTCCTCTCGGAAATTTATGTCAACATTGTCAAAGTTCAACGCCACAGGCTTGTGGTCAGAAGAAAGGTCATCAATCGTGAAGACATTGTACGGCTTGAAGAAACCCTTCAAGAGCGAGATGTCCAAAACGTCACTAATAGGGGAGTGGTTCCAGTAGTAGGTGTCCTCCACAGGTCCAGCAGCGATGATATCATCTGTACCTTGTATGCACCTATAGAGAATCATGCCGTTGTAATTCTGCGTTCTGGAGTTCCAGCTTGGTTGCTTGGCATTTAGGTCACCAGCCAGCACGACTGGGGTGTCACCACTGAAGAGTTCATCAAGCTCGCAAGTGTCAAGATAATGCTTAGGTGAATTGTAGAGCGCTACGAACTTCACTACACCACAGGAGACGTCATTGATAATGATGGAGGCTGATTCCATACCTGCATAAGACTTGGATATCAATTCTTGGTGATTACAGTATAACGTTGTGCTGCCATACTAAAATTAATTGGTCGTAAGGAGCCCACTCAACTGTGGGTAACTTTTGCCTAGATTAGAAAACAGATTAAAGATACGTCCTAATTGTTTATACATACCTGGTAGGTCGTTGATGTTGAGGCCTTTATCTTCCGGCATAGACACAGCGGCAGCATAGGATTTGCCTGCAGTCACTTTAGAACTAGACATCCTTTGAACCTGGGGGTATTTTGGACATTTCGTGTAGCTTGAAGTGTGCTGTCCACCACATCTGATGCACTTTGGGGGGTCTTGTCCTTTGATCTTGGGGCAATCTCTTGACTGGTGCCCCTCGGCACATTTATTACAACGAGGATCTTCCGTGCAGCCCATGGATACGTGTCCGAAGCGCAGGCAGTTGTAACACTGTAGTGGCTTCTTGTTCCCTCGAAAGGCCTCCACTGAAACTGCCAGCGGCCCAATACGTGTTATGTTTTGCAATGACTGGTTGTGTTCGGTGTTCGGGAGTAGAGCCAAACCATTGGCATATCAATGGATCCTTTGGCTTTCCTCAATCGAATAACTTTTTCTGGGAAGTAGTTTGCTCTTTTTAGGTCTTCTTGGAAGTCATCGAGGGCATAGGTAACATCCACATTACGAATTACGTATTTCAAGACCTTCTCCGACTTTAGTTGATGATGCTGAATTTTTAAAATATTATCAGATTTAATGCCAGAAACTAACCTGTTGTGTGTTTCTTCATCTTCACATTTAATCTTGACGGTTTCAGCTCTGCCCGTATGAACGGCAATCTTTTCGACTGGAACATGCTTCTCGAGCTCAGTTAAAATCGTCTTAAACGGGACGCCATGAGTCCGCACGATAATTGGCGGTACATACCTCTTCGTGATCCTATGGTCTTTATTAGTCGAGCGACCTTGTACATTCTTCGGATTCCTCATTCTAGTCGCGCTGACGACTTCGTCGTTTACTCTGGAGACGGTCTTTAGGTTATCGATCCTCGTGCCTTTTCTGAATTTTTTATTTGTGACACCAATCCAGGGACTGTCGTCCACTTCTTCATCAGTTCCGTCAGAGTGACTTCTCTTACAGCCACAGTTTGTCGAACAGTCACTATTTTCTATTATATCCATAGACTCCCTACTATTAGAAGAGGAAATAGTTTGTAAGACATTACTTACCTTGCTGTTATCAACTGGATTATCTTCCATGGAGTTACTTGCCTTTGGAATCCCGGAGCATTTCCCAAAGGCTTCCTTAAGTTCGCTTATCTTGTCAATAACATCTCTACGAGAGTCCTTAATTTCCTTATTGACACCTTCGAACTTCTCCTCAAAACGTTTGTGTAGGGATTCGACTTTTTCCTCCAGTGCACTATACTTAGCGTTTATTTCTTCCCGGAGTGCTTCTAACATTTCGTTGAACACTAGGAGTGTTCTAACACATTATACAGCAAGAAGCATGCAAGCCTTTATATACAGAACAGTGGTACAAATTATGCATATACATGAACCAATAGGATGCAAAAGAATTAAAGAGGAAATAATGGCCAACAGGATAAATAGAAATAGCACAGATTTTTGAATTATAATGGCCAATAGAATAACAAGGGTGTAAACGCTAATTTTTTTTTTTAAATTATAAATTATACAAAAAGGAAATATACAAAGGGATGGTGCAGGTTTACGCGGACCGAAAAGAGAACTTATCCGGTTGTCTGAGGACAAGAGGATTTACAGAAAATAAAATAAACAGGCAAGAAACAACAAAATGCAAAGGAAAACATAAACCATAATAAAGAAACCGAGAAAAAAGGGATCATAATAGTTCAGATAAGAGTTAAGTATTGCATATACATTAAAGTCTGTTTGATAATTGAGAAGCAGGTGGGGGGAGGACTTCTTGGCCTTGAATATTTCGATCGCTTCGAGGGTAGCAGTTTTTTCTGGCCTATTGCAGATATGTAGGACAGACATAACATCTTCTTGCGTCTTTAAAGCGTGTCCGGAATCTTCGAGGTGGTTTGCATAGTGGGAAATACGATCTCGTTTTCTATACGAGTCAATGTGTTCTTTGAATCGTACTGCAAAATTGCGGGTCGATATTCCTACATAGAATCTGTCACAAAACGCACAATTCAAACGGTAAGTTCCTAACCCTTGTGCAAGAAGCTAGACGACTTCCGACGCCCGCCTCGAATACACCCACGTCCTCCTGAAGGTAATTTTGTCTTCCACGCTAATGTCGTGAACCTAACTTCAATCCAGCTGTCTGACAATGAGCAACGACTCCTTGACAAAGGCCTCAAACATGTTGTCTATAAGAAGCCAACAAAATCCGATTTACACGAGGTCATCACAGATGTTGAACATGCCATCAGCCTACTCCCCCAGACCGACCGTCCTCCTGCGCGAGCCATCGCCAGACATCTCATACACAAATCCTTCATAAAAGCGTCTGCGTCTAGACCACCCCGTGTACTTCTTACCGATGCTGCTGCCTCCACCACCTTGAAAACGAAGCTACGAGACTCCGGTGCCCTCGTCGTCAAGGCCGATAAAGGTAACGTGTCGGTCATCATTGACCATTCTACTTATATAGATAAAGTCAATGATTTCATCGCCGCCAATAATTTTGCCACCCTCCCTTCCGATCCCACCTCTAAGTATCACAAATCCATTATTTCCGTCGTCAACAAATCCCCACGCTTCAGATACCTCCGACGCCTCATCCCACCTAACCCTCGCCCACCCAACCTTAACGCCCTAGTCAAGATCCATAAACCTAACATGCCCATACGCCCCGTCGTTAACTATTCCCCAGCTCCTGCTTCCAATGTACGCAATTCCCTAACCCTAACTGAGTCCCTTTCTTCCATCCGCACTGATGAGCACTTCTCCCTTATGTCCCTTGACATCACCAACTTATACACTAACATCCCTGTCACCCCCACCCTTTCTATACTAGAGCGTCTGTTACTTGCTGCGTCTTTCCCTAAACCCGATACTATTGACCTACTAGCTATCCTCTCTGTAATTTCTTCGCAGAACTATTTCTCCTTTAACAACTCCTACTATTCCCAACCCACAGGGCTAGGAATGGGATTCCCACTCAGCAGTTTCTGTCTGAGGTATTCCTACAGCACCTGGAATTAACATACGTTACCCCCCTCCTTAATAATCCCTCTGTCATCGCGTATTTCCGATATGTCGATGACATCCTCATCCTCTTTGATTCCCGATCCAGTACCCCCACTAATATTGTTAACATTTTTATCTCCTTTTCCCCACATATCCAATTTACTTTTGAACTAGAAACTAACCGATCCATCCATTTCCTTGATATCCTCATTACCAACAACCCCCATACTAACCGCCTCTCCTTTTCCGTCTTCCGTAAACCGACCATATCCTCCAACTTAATACACCATTCCTCCTCTCACCCCCCCACCCACAAACAAGCCTCATTAAGATTCCTAATTTACCGTGCCCTGAAGCTCCCCCTCAGCCCCTTATCCAGATCATCTGAACTCCGCATAATCCGGAATCTTGCCCATGCCAATGGATATTCGACCTGCATGTTCTCCCATATTCTTCACTGCCGCAGATGAGCCCTCTTCTCCCCCTCCCCTCTTGTTTCACCCCTTCCCAAGAAATGGACGTCCTTATTGTATCTGGGCCCTAGTTTCTTCCAGCTCTCTAACTTCCTGTCGTCCCTTGGCCTTCGAATATCTTATCGTACTCCTACACCATCTGCCCGCATCTTGAACCCACCCGCCGCCGTCACCACCGACAAATATTCCCAATCCGGAGTTTACCGCTTGAATTGTGCGTTTTGTGACAGATTCTATGTAGGATTATCGACCCGCAATTTTGCAGTACGATTCAAAGAACACATTGACTCGTATAGAAAACGAGATCGTATTTCCCACTATGCAAACCACCTCGAAGATTCCGGACACGCTTTAAAGACGCAAGAAGATGTTATGTCTGTCCTACATATCTGCAATAGGCCAGAAAAAACTGCTACCCTCGAAGCGATCGAAATATTCAAGGCCAAGAAGTCCTCCCCCCACCTGCTTCTCAATTATCAAACAGACTTTAATGTATATGCAATACTTAACTCTTATCTGATCTATTATGATCCCTTTTTTCTCGGTTTCTTTATTATGGTTTATGTTTTCCTTTGCATTTTGTTGTTTCTTGCCTGTTTATTTTATTTTCTGTAAATCCTCTTGTCCTCAGACAACCAGATAAGTTCTCTTTTCGGTCCGCGTAAACGCGCACCATCCCTTTGTATATTTCCTTTTTGTATAATTTATAATTTAAAAAAAAAAAATTAGCGTTTACACCCTTGTTATTCTATTGGCCATTATAATTCAAAAATCTGTGCTATTTCTATTTATCCTGTTGGCCATTATTTCCTCTTTAATTCTTTTGTATCCTATTGGTTCATGTATATGCATAATTTGTACCACTGTTCTGTATATAAAGGCTTGCATGCCTCTTGCTGTATATATCCTTGACAAAGCCGGGAATAAATGGTGAAACTAGTTGGAACTCCTGATGTCCCTCTATTATACTGTAAGGCCACCACCTGTTTAATGAAGAGAAATAGCTCAGAAGAAAAAGAGATGTGATTTATCAGCAAATGAAAAAGTTGACTTTTTGAACGTGAAGCTGCTGAACTTTTGCAAATTTCGCGAACACTGCTAGGAAATATGGTAAAAGAAGAAGAATTGAGAGAGAAAGCTGCAAGTGAAGGTCTTTTAAGTTGGTTTTAATATGTTAGAAAGAGAAATGTTCCAGTGAATGGTCCTCTCTTTAGAAAGGCTGATGAAATTGCAAAGACAATAAGCCACACAGGTCCTAAGGCAACTGAAGGTTAGTTTCATCGTTGGAGAAAACGCAATGGGCAGACTTACATAGTGCAACCGAGTGGAAGGAATAAAAAATTAAAACTTTTGTGTTGAAATACCCGCCTTCTTGCATTTACAACGCAATTATACGTAAGTACAAATACATGCTCGACTTGTTGGATAAAAATATAAGTAATTTTGGTAACAGCCACTGGTTAATGTAGCCACTTAAGCATGGTCCCGAGGTGGCCATATTAAGCGGCGACCACTGTACTTGGAAATTCTGGCGGCTTCAGAAACTAGCAATACGCAGAGAGGACATTCTTCTCTCTCTCTCATCTGAACACTGTTCAGGAACATTTTGATTCAGCATAAACGTCTTTACGTTTAAGAGCTTATTAATGACACATCTATTCATCTTCAGATCAAATGGGCAACTCCAACTTCTTCTATACAAAAGTTCCTCATTTGACATCCCAAAACTGCCGTTCATAATTACGTAATGATGACGTATGGATTTTCGAATAATTCCAATTTTTCATTTACTTGAGACGAGAGAAAACATTCCCTCACAGATGTTAATAAT
>JAHWFO010093546.1:1970285-1999490 GCA_023313115.1 Rhysida immarginata
GAAAATAGCTTGTCAACTGCTTATTTGTTGTTATAATAAAGTCTAGGACCTACAGCTTCCCATGAATCAAGATAATAATTCTGACTCCTACAAGAAACAAGATAATAATTCACACTACGCGATCCACCTTACCCGCACGGGACATGCCCCCAAAGAGCAAAGTGAAATCATGACCATTCTCCATCTCTGCAACGACCCATTCAAGACTTCCACTCTCGAAGCTATTGAGATCTTTAAAGTTAAGACCTCCTCTCCAGATCACCTCCTCAATTGTCAAACCGCTTTTGATATTTATTCAATTTTAAATTCTTTATCCGATATCTTGTAATTTTTCAAATTTGTATATTTACTTTCCTTTCCATTTTTTATTGATACCTTAGTTTACGTTAGCTCCGGATGAGTCTTCTTCTAGGTCCGCGTTTTCAATTTTGTTTGTGTTATGACATCACTTTTTCTCTTTATATTTCAATTAATTTTCCTCTCAAGAATTCCTTATAATTTCATTGTTATTGGTTCCTTATCCAACCATTCTCCTGTCAATGTCGCTACTGTACAATTTATATTATTTATTATTTGTTATTTCTTCATCCAATCATGTTCTCATTCTGAACCATATTTTCTGTATAAAAAGGCTTATGTTCTCTTGTGTGTATCCTTGATAAAGCCGGGAATAAATGTCGAATGTAGTCGGAAAATCTGTTCTCCCTTTGTTGTGTTGTAAAGTGTCTATCAATTTTAACGAATAAGATCATTGGCAGAGCAGAATTCATTGAATCTTTTAAGAATTGTCCGCTCTAGAACCTTATACATAGTAGGTAAAAGGCTGATGGGCCTGTAACTTACAGGCAATGAAGGATTAAGGTCTGGATTAGGAATGCTTAGGATAATTGGTTCCTTCCAGCCAGTAGGGAAATATCCGCGTTTCCAGCAGTCATTAATTAGTATAACGATATCAAGAACCAAGTTGGAAGGCAGATTTTTAAGTGCATTATTTGTGATGGCATCCATTTCAGCGGCTTTCTTATTCTTGAGTTTCTTGATGATGTCGACAATATCCATCGGGTAGATTGATCGCTCTATAGGAGCACGCTGACCCTCATAAAAATTGGAGCACACATCGCGAATCTCGCTGATTGCATGCTCTCCATCAGGGGTGTCTGTAATTAAGGTGATAAATAGACTGCTAAGTGATCAAGCAATTAATTGAGCTTTATCTTAGTCCGTAGAAGCAAGAGTAGTATCATCTGGAGAAAACAGGGGTGGGAATTTCGTTTTCTTACACTTAAGAGCTCTAATCATAGTCCTGAGAGAGTTGTCATGAGTTGACTGATTCTTCAATTTGCTCGTCCATTTTCGCACTCGTAGCTCTTACTTTTTCGCGGACCCTCCTAGAAAGCCTATAATACTTTTTCTTAAAGATGGGATCACGTGTACGCTGCCAAAGTCTTCGGAAGGCATTACTCTCTGCAATACTCTCGTAATTTGCCTAATACTTGGAGGAAGATCGAGATGGTCAGGATATTTAGGGTTTATAGGGCAAGCACTAGCAGACATCGCATAGTTGATATTACTGGTAATGTCTCTGACTCTATCATTGATTTCTTTGGTGCTGGAGGCGCTCGCTGTGTAGCCGTTGTTAGTTTTAAGAAGGTCACGAAAGAGTTTCCAAACCCGTCTTATAGGAAGCCCATTCAGGATGTCCATATTTAAGCCATCAAAGTTAAGGGCAACTGGAATATGGGCAGATGTTAGATCGTCCACCGTGTAAATGTTAAACGGCTTGAATAGACCCTTGAGAATAGCAATATCCAGGACATCGCTCACGGGAGAATGGTCACAATAATATGTATGCTTGATTGGACCGATAGCGACAGTGTCCAGCTGATTTTGGATGTAACCATATAAGATAGCACCATTGTGATTAATGCATCTGGAATTCCAGTGAGGGTGTTTTGCGTTTAGATCGCCAGCCAAAACAACAGGAAAGTTACCAGAGAGCAACTCTTTGAGCTCGCAGGGGTCAATTGCATGCCCTGGGGAATTATAAAGCGTAACAAGTTTCACCCAGCCAATCGTGAGGTCCTTGATGAGTATAGACGCCGCCTCCATTCCTGAATAGTTCGGGGTAATGACTTCAATATGCAAAATACCTTCTTTAACATAACAGCCGCTCCGCCAGAGACATTATGAGCAGGATTTTTCTGGAGTCTGTCCTTACGATAAACTACGTACCCAGGCAGCCTGAATAACTGTTCTGTCTTGAGTGCGTTTCACAGACAAAGGCGATATCGAGATTGTTTCTCGATAGAAAGTCAAAGAACTCGTCTCTCCTACGTGAGATGCCTCTGGCATTCCAGATTGTACATCTAAGTTTACCTTGATTAACTATTTTGAAGCTGTTACTAGCCATAATTAAGCTTTAGGGAATGATTTGGCAATTTGGAGAATAGATTTTCTTCATATACTTTTAGCATCGCGCTTATTTTCTTGTTCATATCTTGTAAATCCGAAGGGTTGAAGCCTTTATCAACACTTTTTGAAGCCCCGATGCATAGGATCTCCCTACAATAGTCTTAGCACTAGGCTTTCTGTTTATTTTGGGATATTTAGGACATCCTGAGAAACTTGAGGTATGCTGTCCTTCACAGCGAATACATTTAGGTGGATCCTGGCCCTTTACATCTTTGCATTCCCTAGACTGATGGTATCCTGCACACTTATTACAACGAGGTAGCTCAGTACAGCCCATGGAAACGTGCCCCAATCTGAGGCAATTGTAACATTGTAGAGGTTTCTTATTACCCCTAAACAGCTCAACGAGCACTGCCAGATAACCAATCCGAGTGACTTCTTTAAAAGTTCTATTGTGCTCAGTGTTTTCAAATAGTGCCAGGATCAACGGCATTTCAACCGAGCCATTTGCCGTTTTAAGTCTTATTACTTTTCCAGGGAAGTAATTTGTCCCTTTGAGATCTTCAAGGAAATCATCTAAATTATATGTTACATCAACATTCCTTATAACATATTTTAACGGTTTTTCCGATTTCAGCTGGTGATGTTGTATTTTCAGGAAATTATCATTCTTGTTCCTGACATTAATTTTTTATAATGTTTTCATTTTGACATTTAATTTAATGGTGTCAGTCCTGCCTGTATGGGCTGTGATGCTTTCTAAGGGCACATGCTTCTTGATTTCTTCAAGAGTATCCCTAATTGGTTTACCGTGAGTACGAATTATAATCGGAGGGATATACAGCTTTCCTTCTCTATGACTAGAAGAACAGATCTCTTGACTTTGTCACCGAAGAACAGATCTCTTGACAGCAGCTCAGCAGCAGAAGTTCCCTAAACAATTTCCAGTCCTGCTTGTAACGAAGATATTCCCTCAGTTCGATATTTATCTCTTCCAAATTTAAAGCAACAGGGAGGTGGTCAGATGATAAGGCATTCACAGTGTATATGTTGTATGGTTTGAAAAACCCCTTGAGGACAGCTATGTCAAGCACATCACTGACAGGTGAGTGATCACAGTAGTATGTATCTTCAAGGGGACCGACGATGGAAGTGTCAATCTGCTCTAACATGTATCTATAGAGTACTGAGCCGTTCTGATTTGTGCATCTAGAATTCCAGTGAGGGTGCTTCGCATTTAAATCACCTGCCTTAACAACTGGAATGGGTCCGGACAAAAGTTCATCGAGGTCGCAAGGATCGAGTTTGTGCCTTGGAGGGTTATATACGGAAGTAAACTTGACCTCACCAACGTCAACATCTTTAAGGATAATGGATACTGCTTCCATTTTCACTAAATCTGGAGTGACGATCTTAGTATGATCAATGCCTTTTCTGATAACAATAGCTGCCCCTCCAGAGCCTGGATCAGTAGCTTTTTTAGGTGTCCTATCTTTTCTGTATATATAATAACCTGGCAGGGTGAAAGATCTGCTTTGCTTGAGGTGAGTCTCGCACAAAAAGGCTACGTCGATATTCCAACTTGTGAGGAAATCGTAGAACTCATGATACTTGCGAGAGATCCCCCTTGCATTCCAGATAGTGCATCGTAGTTTTCCTTGGTTTAGTACTTTATACGGATGTCTAACCATTATTAATTCCTGCTCTCAACTGGAGTAATCTGTGGCAAATCGTTGCCACTTTCTTTCAGCATATTCATTAAGTTACCCAGAAATCTTTGAATTTTAGCCTGTTCTTTGTGGTCAACAGTTCCCTTACCAACTGAAGCAGAGGCAACAGAAGCGAAAGATCTACCTTCAACTACCTTAAAATTTCTATTCCTATTGACTTGTGGGTATTTGGGGCATTTTGTATAGCTGCTTGTGTGCTGGCCTTCACAGCGAATACATTTAGGCGGGTCTTTACCTTTTATATTCGTACAGTCCCTTGATTGATGATCGCCTGCGTACTTGTTGCAACGTGGTGACTCAGTGCAACGCTGAGACACGTGCCCAAAACGTAAGCAATTGTAACATTGCAGTGGCCTTTTGTTACCCCTAAATAATTCAACTACTACAGCAAGTGGACTTATTATGTTCAGTGTTTTGGAGGAGGACTAGAACCATTGGCATCTCGACAGCCCCGTTTGTTTTTTTAAGCCTAATTGCTTTGTCCGGGAAATAGTTGGCACTTCTGAGGTCTTCACAGAATTCTTCGAGGTCGTATGTTTTGTCAACATTACGAACAACGTATTTCAGTAGCTTTTCAGACTTTAGTTGGTGGTGTTGGATTTTAAGAACATCATTGTTTTTGATTCCAGACACTAGAGTCTTGGTCGTCTCTTCGTCATGACATTTGACCTCAATGGTGTCTGAACGATCTGTGTGGGCGGTAATTTTGTCAAGAGGTACGTGCTTTTTGATCTCCTCCAAAATCTCATTTATTGGCTTCCCATGGAGACGAACGATGATTGGTGGGATATATATTGCTCCCTTTTCACGGGTGACATTAATATGGGAAAAACTGTGTTTACCTTTGTTAGCACGAAGGGCTACGGAAGCATTTGCGCTGACATCAAAAGTGGATTTAATATTGTCGATCCTGACACCTCCTTTGTTCCTCTTTTTCTGTGCAGTCCGCCAGTCATCTCCATCAATGTCAACAGAGTCATTATCAAGCCTCTTTGTGCTTGTTTTTGATGAGGAGCTACTGACGCTGACCGCGCCCAGACCTGCAGGACACTCTTTACAATCGTATGAAGGAATAGCGTTATCCACTAACATGGGCGAAACGGATGTAATGGGAGAGCCCATAAATTCCTTGATAGCATTACTAAGATTGGCAATGCCGTTGGTAGTTTCCAAATTCGTACGCTTTACATCCTCTCTAAAACTATCAATATTTGTGTTTACACTGCTAATATCATCAGTCAGCGATTCCAACCTTGTTTCTAATTCTAGACACTTTTTATTCAATTCCGAACGTAATGCCTCAAGCTGTTCATTTATAATGATGTCAAAAGCAATAAATCTGGGATCATTACATGAATCTTTGTACGCTACATCACAACGTAACACCTTACCGTCAGCATATTTAATAGTGATGCTAGCGGATTTCATCGTCGCAGCACCTGACGTCGCCATGAAGCAGGTGTGGTGCTGGGTTTTGCCGTCCTTAGAAGAACGCACCTACTCAGAGCGACTCAGTTTAAAAGACTTAAAAAGTCCTACCTTGTTGGAGATTCCACCGATGCGCTGAAAGTCGAGTGGTAGAATCGTCGTGCAGTAGCAGCAGTGTGCAGTGTAATCATGAAAAATCCGCCCATGAAAAATTAACAAGGCAAATATTTATAAGAATAAGAGGGCTGCTGATCTTCCAACAATGGCCAATCAACGAACAAGATGAACGACCAATTAGAGAATCAGAAGACGCCTCATACATTGAAAACAAACGCGTGGACCTGAGAGAAATACAACTAGAAAAATCGTAATACAGAAAACTAGCAAAATTCCAAACAAAGATATTGTATACAAAATTCAACTGAAAGTTCCAAATTATACAAACTTAAAAAATGATATCAAAATGATATCCTGGTCTCCAGCGGCGTCAGCTCTTTATTTCCAAATTTAACCATTCAAGAGACTCTTGAGTTTTCAGGGTATCTAGTAAAACGATTTCGTAAAATTCCCTGATTTTTCCCGGTTGATTCAAAGAAGATAGCAGAATGTTTATTGTGCAGTCAATCGTTTCAAGAGGGTACAAGAATGTTTATCGTTTCAAGGGGGTTCATTTCACAAGCCCAATAGCATGTAGTTCAGCTATAGAGAAAGTTAAATTTGAACTTCGTGCATTATGCTGCAGCACCAAATTTATATCAACAACGCCTGTAACAGACACACAAATTCGGAGAAATGTCATAAATTATTGACGATTCCACGACAGACTGGCAGCATCAATAAATTCAAATAGGAATGATTTGGGTACTATTCCGATTGCATTCAAGCACTACTTAGACGAACAATGTGCTGACTGTCACAAAAATCATTTACAATTTTGGAATGAATCATCCACTTGTTATCCAACGTTATCAAAATTGCTCTAAAATATTTAAGCATAATTGCAACATCTGTGCCATCTGAGGGGTTATTTTCAAGAGCAGGAGACATTTCTGAAAAAAGGAGTAGACTAAATCCAAAGAGGTTTTTAATGTAACTATATTTAAATTCTGACCCTTCAAAATATTGGTGATTTTGAAAAGCAAATACTAGGGTTAAGGCATAAGTCATGGCAACTATTTTTTTTTCTTGTAGATATGTGAACGGATCACAAACGTATATGTGTCGTGTGGAAGTTCTGCAGGCATACTGTGTATGCAGAACAATAGATGGCTCTGTGATGGCTGGTAGTAGCACAGCGAGGTCTGTGAAATCAGTCAGTTGATGAGTGTCGTGGAGATGGAAGTAACCCGTGTTGAGCAGCGCACTTATATCAAAATAGCCGTTCTCCGAAGGAGAAATGTCATGAAATGTCACAGTGAATTAGTGGAAGCCCATGGGAATAATGCCCTACCATACAGTACAGTAGCAGGGTGGGTAGGAAAGTTTCAGCAAGGACTTATGTCAACCAGTGATGAGCAACCGTGAAGGCCATATTGCCCTGTATACTACCGTAATAAATTAGTGTGTTACGATATTTCAGTGCTATTCATTGTCCACACATGAAGTTAGCACCTTGTCCTTTCGTCTGTATATGTCACATTTTCCAACCGGACTGGTATCTTCAAGAAAAAAAATAGTTGCCTTGACTTTTGCCCCAACCCTCGTACATGTATAGATTTTGTTTCACTTTTATAAAAGGATACTCAATAAATAAAGTTTTAATAGCTAAATTTTGTTTATGCAGCACTGTATTTATAATATCGAATTATCGTAAAGATATTTCGATAAAACCTACGATAAATCGATATGATATTATCGTTCAATACGATGTTTCAGGCCTCAGCACATCCCTAGTCTCCAGCGTGCTGCTGGAGTCCTTATGGATTCATCACTGTCTGTCCAACGACAATCGCCTATCGAACATTGAAGTGTACATTTTTTCAAATAGAACGACAGCAGCGCTTTCACAAAGCTCATCGAACCAGAATAAATTCCAAACGAAATACAGTGAAGTAGTCAAGAAGCCTAACCAACCCAAGCGGTCTTCCATCTTATACAAAAACGAAAATAGGATTGATGATTGCCAGAAACAAAATACAAACGAAATACAAAAAACAAGGAGAAAGAAGATTATCACATCTTCCAGTAGTCCGGGAAAGAGACCTTGCTGATGTCTTCAAAGTTGATGTCAAGTATCTAATATCAAAAATGTGCCTTGGTTTTCGATACTTCATATGCCACTTCATATCCATTGAGTTCTTCATATTCCAGTCACTAGGTCATTGTCGTGAATCTTCATCTTCTGCACCATAATCAAAAGAAGTTCCTGTATAAATTTTCCGATGTGGACCATGTCTAAATCAGAGTGGACGCATTGGTTTTTCACAGTCTTTCTGTCAAGCTGGGCAATGGCCCTCAGGGTAACATTCTGGAATGAATGTAGCTCACTCCGTCTGCTTCTACAGATAGTCGCCCACGAAGGCATGCCATAGAGGAGTATGGACCGAATAATCGACTTGTACAGAAGTAATTTATTGTCAATGCTGAGGGCGCTGTTGCGGCCCAGGAGAGCTATGAGACTGTACTTAGCCCTCTTCGCTTTGTTCAGAGCGTAGGTCACGTGACTTTTCCAAGAGAGTCTTGAGTCGATGATAAGGCCAAGGTATTTGTATTTGTCTACCCAGTCCAGTTTCCTATTGAAAAGAACAAGAGAATCTGGAGGAAGCTGGAACTTTCTGTTGAAGTACATAGCCTTGGACTTGCCGACATTAAGGTTTAGCTGCCAGCAGTTAAACCAGTGTTTGAACATCATCAAGGCATGCGTCAGGTGAGTCATAACATGAGCCGGCTTATGTGCCCATGTCATAATGGCAGTATCGTCAGCATAGGAATATAGATTACAATTTTTAGGGTTCAGCATATTATGCACAAAATAATTAAATAGTACGGGCCCGAGGACAGAACCTTGAGGGACACCGGCCTTTACAAAACGGGACGTGGATAGATTTTCACTAACTTGAGCTTCGTATGACCTGTCAGTGAGAAAGGATTTCACAATCAAAATCAAATCAAAAGGAAACCCATCTCTAATCATCTTGTAGACAAGGCCCCCATGCCACACTTGGTCAAAAGCTTTACTGACATCGATGAATACCACTCCCCAGTACCTGGAAAGGTTTAAGGGGGTGCTCAGGTCTTCTACGAGCCTCCATATCTGCATTTGACAAGAGTGGGCGCCACGAAAGCCAAACTGATCTTTCCGAAGGCTATCAATGGCGAAACAGTGGTCTTGGTAACTGACGAGGATTGTTTTCTCCAAAACATTAGACATAGAGACATCAAGACGCTGATTATCCTTCTGGGTCCCTGGCGTTGGAATTAATTTCCTTGCAAACCTAACTAAGGACATTTTTTTTTCCATATCATCTATTATTACTCTAATCATTCATGAGTGGGTCCCTGGCATAGAATTAATTTTCTCGCAAACCTGACTTGTTCTTTTTTTCTTAAAGCTAGGTGCATCCTTCTTAGGGCTGCTTCATTAGCACACACCTAGCTGCGAAGTTACTCTCCCCCCCCCCTAGCTGTACAATTATATATGATGGCTTCGTCCAAATTAACTACGTTAAAGTCGCCTAATAAACCTTTGCTAGTGGCGGATAGTAAAACTGTGTCCTGCGAAAAGGCCTACTGGGATGCCTGCTTGGATGATAGGTTTGCTGCATTTGACCTAGTATTTAACGAAATGTTAGAAACTCTCCGGGATGAAATAAATGCTAAGTATAGTGCACTGGAGGAAAAAGTCGAATCCCTACACAAACGTTTTGTGGAAAAGTTCACAGGAATCAAGAAAGAAATTCAAGACTCTCGTAGAGATATTATTGACAAGATAAATGAACTCAAGGAAGCAATTGGGAAATGCTCCAGGACTCCGAAGGCAAGAAACTCCACAAAAGATAATCCACTTGATAACAGCAAGGTAAGTAATGTCTTAAGAACTATTTCCTCTTCTAATAGTGTGGAGTCTACGGATATAACAGAAACTAGTGACTGTTCGAAAAACGGTGGCTGTAAAAGAAGTCACTCTGATGGAACCGATGAAGAAGTGGATGACAGTCCCTGGATTGGTGTCACTAATAAAAAAAATTCAGAAAAGGCACGAGGATAAATAACCTAAACACTTTCTCCAGAGTAAACGAAGAAGTCGTCAGCGCGTCTAGAATGAGGAATCCGAAGAATGGACAGAATCGCTCGGTTAATGAAGACCATAGGATCACGAAGAGGTATGTCCCGCCGATTGTCGTGCAGACTCATTGCATCCCGTTTAAAACGATTCTATTTGAGCTCGAGAAGCATGTTTCAGTGGAAAAGATCACTGTTCATACGGGCAGAAACCATCAAAGTTAAATGTGAAGAAGAACCAACTCAGAGCAGGTAAGTCACTGGAATTGAGTCTGATAATATTATAAAAATCAGCATCATCAACTGAAGTCGGAGAAGGTCTTTGAACCAAAATAAAATGTATTTGTTTAAAACTTTTTAACAAATGGAAATTTTTCAAAAATATTTTGGGATTTTAATACTCCATTAGGTACTACCAAATTATAATAAAGGTTTTAAATTTCACGACATGTTTGTTTTTGAGGGGAACTTCCGTGATTCGTGATGTAAATATTACGTATAACCTCGATGACTTCCAAGAAGACCTAAAAAGAGCCAACTACTTCCCGGAGAAGGTAATTCGATTGAGGAAAGGCAACGGATCCATTGATACGCCGATTATTTTGGTTTTGCTCCCACAACCAGTCATTGAGTACATTACACGTATTGGGCTGCTAGCAGAGCTAGTGGAGAACTTTCGAGGGAACAAGAAGCCACTACAGTGTTAAAACTGCCTGCGCTTCGGACACGAATCCATGGGCTGCATGGAAGATTGCCCATGCAGAGGGGCACCAATCAAGAGATTGCACCAAGATTAAAAGACAAGACCCCCCAAAGGGCATCAGATGTGGTGGATAGCACACATCAAGCTACACGAAATGCCCAAAAGACCCCGAGGTTCAAAGGATGCCTAGTTCTAAAGTGACAGCAGACCAAACCTATGCTGCCGCTGTGTTTAAACCGGAAGATAAAGGCCTCAACGTCAACGAACTACCAGATATGTGTAAGCAATTAGGCCGTATCTTTCATCTGTTTTTTCTAATCTAGGCAAAAGTTACCCACAGTTGAGTGGGCTCCTTGCGACCAACTAATTTTTAGTACGGCTGCACAACATTATACTGTAATCAACAAAGGTGAATTTCGGTGCGTGATATGGAATGCTAAGTGGATCCCCTGAAAGCGTATCGAGTATCACAATTTTATGATAAAGCAATAACTCGACGTTCGTTTCCTCTGTGAAATGCACCTCAAATCAAGCCAAGACTTCAAGCTACCTGTCTATTGTGTGTACCGTAACGATCACATGGCTTCAAATGCAAGATGTGCTTCTGGGGGCGCTACAATCATCCTTAAGAAGGGAATTCAACACCAAGAATTAGTTTCCAAATCTTATGCAGGTATGGAATCGGCCTCCATCATTATCAATGTTGTCTCCTGTGGTAATGTCACCTAAACATTACCTTGACGTAAGCGAGCTTGATGAAATCTTCAGTGATGACAGTCCAATCGTCTTGGCTGGTGACCTAAATGCCAAACACCCAAGCTAGATCTCCAGAACGCAAATTACAACGGCATGATTCTCTATAGGTACATACAAGGAAAAGATGATATCCTCGCTGCTGCACCTTTGGAGGACACTACTACTACTACCACGCCCTACTAGTGACGTTTGGACATCTCGCTTTTGAAGGGATTCTTCAAACCGTACAATATCTTCACGATTGGTGACCTTTCTGACCACAAGCCTATGGCGTTGAAATTTGACAATATTGACATAAACTTCCGAGAGGAACTCATACATCATCAACCCTGGAAGCTCTACAAAGATATTCTAAAGGACTATGGCTGTCATCCCGACATCGATCAACGTGTTGAGGACATAACCAGATGTATTAACACTGCCATAGAAGCTAGTAATTATCCATCAGAGAATAAACCTTCTCATCGAATCCAACTCACTCCTGGAATCCAAAGCCTAATTGCAAAAAGAAACAGGACCCGTAGACTATGGCAAGGCTATCGTGAACCTTGGCTCAAAACCAAGTACAACAGGATAGTGCGAAGAGTTCAAGAGGTGATAACAGACTTTTACGACGCTAGATGGAATGAAAAACTCAAAAGCTTGTCGGCTCGCGACAATTCCATTTGGAGTATGGTCAGAGCTTTACAGAAGAAGAAGAATGTTACGTTTCCTCCACTCCGAGGACTATGTGCAAACTGATCAGGACAAGGCCCAAGTCATTGCAGATTCACTGGAAATGCAGTTTGTTACTCCTACCAACGATAAGCCCGAGAGCCAAATCATGTCTCAGCGTGTGGAAGAAAGTATTGTCAACTTTGATGAAGTCCCACAGCATTTAACGAAGAACAGCATCGAGGCTGGAGAGGTCGCCACCATCATAAGTAAACTGAAAAAGTAGAAGGCTCCAGGAAGAGACAAGGTTAGTAATAACGCCCATATAAATCTCCTGAAAAACTTTATTGACTATCTCACTAATATCATTAATGTCTGCTGGAAATTTTCTTACTTCCCTGTGGCTTGGAAATAATCTATTGTGTTAAGTATCCCCAAGCAGGGGCAAAATCCTGCGATTCCTGCGAGTCACCGACCTATTAGCCTGCTACCCACGATGTCCAAAGTGTTAGAGAAAACGATTCTCGTCAGATTCCAAGACCACTGTCTAGCAAATGACTTTTTTCGGGAAGAGCAGTTTGGCTTTCGTGCTGCCCACTCTTGTCTGATGCAGATATGGAGGCTCGTTGAAGACCTGAGCACCCCACTGAACCTCTCCAGGTACTGTGGGGTGGTATTTCTCGATGTCAGTAAAGCTTTTGACCAAGTGTGGCATGAGGGCCTTATCTACAAAATGATTAGAGACGGGTTCCCTGCCGATTTGATTTTTTTGGTGAAATCCTTTCTTGACGGCAGATCCTATCAAGCCAAAATTGGAGAAAATCTTTCCACGCCCCGTGTTGTAAAGGCCGGTGTCCTTCAGGGTTCTGTCCTCGGGTCTGTGCTATTTAATTTCGTTGTACATGATTTCCCGAAACCCGATGATAATAATCTTTTTCTTTATGCGGATAATACTGCTATTATGACATGGGCACACCAGCCGGCTCACGTTATCACTCAGCTGAGTGCGCCTTGAAGCAGTTCGAAGACTGGTTTAACTGCTGGAATTTGAACCTTAAGGTCGGAAAGAGCAAGGCTTTGTACTCAATAGAATGCTCAAGCGTTGCCCAGATTCTCTTGTTCTGTTTAATAAGAAACTGGACTGGGTGGACAACTACAAGTATCTGGGAGTTATCATTGACTCAAGACTCTCATGAAACCGGCATATGTTTTATGCTCTGAACAAAGCAAAGAGGGCTAAGTACAATATCATAGCTCTCATGGATCGCAACAGCGCCCTCAGCATTGACAACAAGCTACTTCTGTACAAATCGATTATCCGGGCCATACTCCTCTATGGCATGGCTGCTTGGGCGACTATCTGTAAAACCAGATGGAGTGAACTACGGTCATTCCAGAATGTTACCCTAAGGACCACTGCTCAGCTGGACAGAAGGACGATGAAAAGCCAATCCATCCACATGGATTTAAACATGACCCATATCGGAAAGTTTATACAGGATCTCCTTTTGATTATGATACAGAAGATGAAGACTCACGACAATAAACTTGTGAATGGAATAATGAAGAACTCATTGAATATGAACTGGCATACAAAGTATCGTAAACCGAGGCACGTTCTTGACGTCAATTTTGAAGATATTAGCAACATCTCTTTCCTGGACTACTGGAAGAAGTGATAATCTTCCTTCTCCTTGTGTTTTTTATTTCGTTTGTATTTTGTTTCTGACAACCGTCAATCTTATTTTCTTATTTGTATAATATGGAAGACCGCTTGGGTTGGTTAGGTTTCTTGACTACCTCAGTGTATTTCATTTGGAATTATTCTGGTTGGATGACCTTTGTGAAAGCGCTGCTTTCGTCCCATCCTAACAAATGTACACTTCACTGTTCGACTGTCGATTGTCGAGTGCTGTTAGGCACACAGCACGCTCTTGGCTCTCCCGATGTCATTGGCACCTCTGAGATATTGGACATCATTAGGCGCCTGAAAGGCAAAAATGCAGCCCGCATCGACACCATTACCAACAGTGCTCTCAAGAATTTGCCTGCCAGTGTTATCTGCATCAACACCAAGGTCATGAATGACTGCTGGCTTAGCAGCCATTTCCCTAGTGCCTGGAAGGACTCAGTCATCATCACCATTCCTAAACCTGGTCTAGATTCTGCTTTTCCCACAAGTTATAGGGCCATTAGCTTGTTGCCCATGCTTTCCAAGGTCTTTGAGCGCATTATACTCAAGAGGTTCAACGAGTACTGCGAGGCTAACAACCTCATTCGTAGTAAGCAATTTGGCTTCCGTCCAGGCCACTCTTGTCAGCTTCAGTTATGTAGGCTCGTTGCTGATTTAAACGGTCCTCTCAACCTCTCTATGTTTGGTGGTCTCGTTACCCTCGATGTCCAAAAAGACTTTGACCAAGTCTGTCATGATGGGCTCATTTACAAAATGATTAACTACGGGTTCCCTGACGATCTAATTGCTCTTGTTCGCTCCTTCCTGTCAACGAGAACTTTTCGTGTTAAGGTTGGGGACTAATTGTCTGAACCCTGCGACGTTAATGCAGGTGTACCCCAAGGCTCTGTCTTGGGGCCAGCCTTACTCAACTTCTTTATCCATGACTTTCCCAAGTTTGCAAAGTGTAATCTTTACTTATTTGATGACGACGGGTCCATCATGAACCTGGGCACATGTAATCACTCGACTTCAAAAAGCTTTACATCAGTGCGAGGGCTGGTTCACTAAGTGGCGATTAAAGCTGAATGTCAAAAAGTGCAAGTTCATATTTATCACTCGCAAAGGCAAAAACTCTCCAAAGCCCCTCTTCTTATTTGGCAAGAAACTTGAGTGGGCTACAAATATCTTTGTGTCATGATCGACTCCAAACTAAATTGGAACGACCAAGTCCAATACGCGAGGTTCAGTTTGATTGCACTTCTGGGGCAAAACAGCGCTCTTTGTGTGGATAACAAACTCTTGATATAAAAGGTTGTGATTCGTACTATTTTACTTCATGGAATGCCTGCTTGGGCTTCTATTTGCAAATCTAGGTGGAAGGATCTCCAGACCTTCCAAAATGTTGCTCTCTGGTCCATTGCCCAAACTGACAGAAGAGTTGCCAACAACCACTCTATCTATGAGGATTTGGGGATGACCCACATAGGCACCTTTGTCCAGACTCTTATGAAGAACATGCTACCCAAGATGGAGAATCATGAAAACATCCTGGTTTCTGGTATCCTGGACCACCCACTCGTTGTTAAGGGTCCCGTGAGGTTTCGTGAGGTCCCGCCATATCCTGGATGTCTGTTTTGATGACGTTAACAAGGCCGTCTACCCCAACTATTGGATCTTTTAGATCCTGCTGATTTTTGGAACTCTATTCGCCAATCTACAATCTGACTCTCGTCCCTTCTTGGGGTTTATTTTCTGGAGGACTAAAGAGGATCATCTGGGTTCTCTCCCAGTTCAGTGTACCTTCTCTGGTTTACTCTTTGGGCGAGCGTGCAAAGTCAGCTTGGCTCCTGGACCACTCGCGTCTTTCTTTTCACTACACTGTTCGATTGTCGATTGTCGAGTGCTGTTATGTTCATTTGTCGAATGTTGTGCTGTCTTCAGTTCATATTTTGAATAGCCGATATTGTGAAAATTCAGGGGAGGTAAGTCTGTTCTTCAAATTTTAATAATAATAATGCTGTATTACAAGGCTTGTTGAAGAATTTTTGCCTGGTAGTCCATAACTATTTTATTTGTCAACAGATTTTCAAAATTTTTTTTTGTATCTGATACTTACATTGATTTGTCCTGTTACAGACCAGGAGGCAAAAATTCTTGAACAAGCGTCGTAATACTGGTACTGATGTAGTACATCTACACAGTGAATGCCTTATCATCAACGTACCAGGACTCCCGCATTTCAAGACGAAATACTAAAGGCTGCCGCGGAAGGTAAGCGAGCAGATCCAGGACTTACGGTATCAAAGGTGGAATGACAAGATCAAGAGTCTGTCCGTCCAAGACAATTCTCTTTGGAATACTATCAGGGCCCTTTAAAGCAACAGGACTATGGAACTACCTCCTCTACTTACAGAAAGCGGCGATTTTGTTAACAGCGACCAGGACAAGGCTCAACTTATCGCTGACTCATTGAAAAGCCAATTCAATAAGCCCAAGGAGGACTGTCTGGTTAATATTACTCGTGAAGTCAAAGACGTTTGTGACAAGTTTGGCTTCTCTCAACGCGCTCTTACTCATCCTAATATCATTGGCATTTCTGAGATTTTGAACACCATTAAGCACATGAAAAACAAAAAAGCAGCCGGCATCGACACCATCACAAATAGTGCTCTGAAGTGCTCTAAGTACAAAGTAAATATCACTCTCTCTAACTTGATGGTTTCGCTTCTTAATTGTGCATCACTTTTCTCCTAGCACACGTTCATTCCAAGAAAATTCTAAACTTTAATCAGTGTTTGTTTCTTGTTATTTCGTTTTAGACACGGACTGCCCTTTTTGCCTGGGACAGTCCTAGTTTTTCATAAGTTGTCCGTGTGTCTCGAAAACGCTTATTTGGGATACTAATTGTCCCAGTATTTGATTGTATTAAAATTGTTTGCATCTTTAAAAAAAACGTGATTAAATTATTTTTGTCTAAGACCAACAACATTTCATTACAAGACAATTCGCGACAGCTAATTTTTTCCTGCAACAAGTCGTATTAACAGGACATTGTAAGATTCTAAAATTTGGCTTTTAGATTTATAATGGATGTTATAAAAATAATCTTTAAAATTGTATTTTTAAATAATGCATGATTTTAAGATTTCTTCTTTTAATCATGAGCAACACTTTTTAAATTGACTTAAGATAGATCTAAATCTTATATTCGCCTTATTTAATGTTAAAATATGGAAGTTTACTGCAAAAATTTATGATTAAAGTTATGGCATATTCTTTTTAAGATGTGGATATCGCAAATTCTTTGGAATGAGCTGTTTGTCGCGAATTGTCTTGTAACGAAATTTCGGTATCCCAGGCAATGCATACACACTTCTCTGCATGGCACGGAGTGGAGCAACCGAGAGATTACTGCTTGATCTAGCAAGAAAAATGTCAGCTGTCTTTAGTGCTCACTTTGCATCAGCTGGTGCAGTTTTGAGGAAACGTGCTTGTTGCCAAAAGTTGACATAAACAGTCGAGCTTGAAAGAATTTACTGCTTCTGTTTTCATGATCATGTAAATTTCTAAATGAAAATGGTCACTTAATGATTTTTTTAACAAACGCGTTTCTAGCCATGATTGTATTCATGTACAGGCTATTCATGTAGCATACTCAGCATTCTGTACTAAAATTTTCAGCTGATGCATCATCTGTATACACGTGCTTCTAAGCTAGTGTAGCGTTTTTTTATTACCCAAATTTTACCCGAATTTGTCTCGGAATGCTCTCACATTGATCGGAGTTTTTCCAATTGATACGAATCGCAAATTGCCAGATTCAATATGGCATTTTCCACAGTGCAATAAAAATTAAAAAATTAAGTTTAGTAGAATAAAAGTGCATACATGAAAAATTTAGGCATAAAACCTGTAATCAAAGATCAAAATAAAGGCTTAAAAATAAAAATGTATAACGTTGTGTTATTTCTCAGGTTACTTTTTAAGTGTCCGAGTTTGTTGTTTTGAAAATCTATATCCCTACTTAAAGGAGAAGTAACCCAGGCAGAAAAACCACAAACCCAAAGTATAAAATGCCACAAAGAAAAAAAATAGTTCTTTTCAGGTTTACGAGGGCGGGATCGTGTCAGATCAATTTTGTAGTGGTAAAGGTGTGGTAAGAAAATGGCCCACTGAAAACGTTCGCAGGCAAAGGCAGCCAAGAAATGGGGAAAAGCTGCGAAACAAAGAAGATGGAAGATGCTAGCCACCTACAATAACAAATGGACAAAGCCAAAAGACCAAAGATAGAAGGTTATGCTTCTCTTTAACCTGCATAATACAGGTTGATTACAAAAGAACTTCACACTTTTAAAATTTTATTACATCAAAGCTGTTCAGAATAGACACACCACAATACGGATTCTTAACAATTCTCTTGAAGTTTATTGTGACACAGTTAAAGATGTTCAATATCCCCCCCCCCCCTTAGTTGTGAAATGGCATACATCAATGTGGTAGTCGAATTCGTCCCAAGCCCGCATTAACATGTCTCCATCAATCCCACGTATCGCTACCATAATGCGTTCTTTCAGCTCGTCTAGGTCACGGTGAAGACCTTCAAGTATGTAGTGCTCTTGAGAGAGATGCCTACAAACTCCTATTGCAAGCAGCGTGTATTCAGCAGTCATAATACTACATCCCATTACAATTTATCTATCTTTACTTATAGCTAATAGAGATGGCTCCCCAAAATAGATTAACTTCTTTTTACCATCCAGCAATCAAGTTTTCATCTTTGACTCTTTCAGAAGCTTTCTTCACGACTAATTCCATGTGTTCATGATTAAAAATGCGTTAAATGGATGTTCAACAATAGAATTCTTGAAAGCCCTCTAGCAGTTACCTGTTCTCATCACTGTCTACAATTCTGACATTATCAGCGTAAGTATTATCAAAGGATGTCATTGCGAAGCAGATGCATACCAAAGATTTGTAGTGGAATGGTCAGCATGTGTTATGTGAATATCTTATAGATGAACCGTACAACAACAAAAACAGATGTCTGCCCTTTAAATAGTATTTTGTATCAAAATAAAAATTTGCTTTGAAATGTGACAAATTCTGCGTGCCTCATATATTTTGTACGTGTGTTGCTTAAAAGGTTTATTTTTCTTAGATTGGCTTAATTTTTGAAAATAAAAAGTCAAAAAAAACACGGGTGATTTTCGATATAAATTAAGAAAACATTTATTACCATCCAGCAGATCAGGATGTTTGTGGGTTTGTTTATTTTTTATACAAATCTACAGTTTTATTCCGATCTTAATGAAATTTTGCATTCTTGACCATCAAAGCATGAGGAAGGTCACTGTCTACCTCAGAAAAATAATAATTATCGATAAATTGCGATGGAGTTTGGAGCAGAAATGGAAGCCAATCAGGACATTGTGGACAACCTGTGGGTGTCAGATGAGGCCTTCTTCCATCTGTCAGGTGACGTTAATAAACACAACATTCGTTTTTGGGGTCCCCAGCACCCTTATGAGATCCATAAGTCACCTCTTCATCCACGAAAGGTTATGGCTTGGTGCGCAATTTCCAAAAGAGGCATCATTGGTCCGTTCTTTTTTGAGGGCACCATAACGTCACAGGCTTATCTTAACATGTTGGAAACCTTCTTCATCCCCGAGCTGCGAAGGAGGCGTATACCGCTTCAACATCAATGGTTTCAACAGGATGGGGCTAGGCCTCACACCACTAATGAATTGCAGGACTTTCTCAATCAGAAATTCGGAAATCGTGTTATTTCAAACAGGTTTCCAGATCGATTCGGGTGCGGCTTTCTTTGGCTCCTTACGAGTCCTGACCTTAAACCCTTGTGATTTTTATCTCTGGGGGTTCCTTAAAGACAGTGTGTTCACTACAGCACCAAGAACCCTAGACCAGCTGCGACAAAGCATCGTCGACTGCTGCACCCTTGTGGACTTTTCCACGAGAATAAAAACTCCGAACTGCCTAAAATATCATACTGAAATGCTAAGTTTGTAAACATTAATGGGTCAATAAATCACAGTACTGAAATGTTCAGAAATTGACTGAATCACCCTGTATAGTGGTATCTTCCAATGCTCCATCATGTGCAACAGATAAAAAAGGCACAAAAAACATTTATCTGTCTGCTTTGCAGCTGTTGAAGTAGTTGTTAGCTTTAGTAAACTGTTTCCCTGTCGCTTAATCAATCCAGTTGTTTCCTTGCTCAGAGGTATTTTTACAGTTTTCTAAATAAAGTTGTTTTCTGATGTACAGGGTGTTTCAGGTTCGATGGTCATAAAGTACCTAGCGTTGTTCTCTGCTAAATTCTAAGCATAATTATCCTTATTCATTTTTCAAAATTCTCAAAAAAATGCTTGAAATCTTTATCCAAAGTTTGGCTATTTTGACGTAATTCTAACCCTTCTGACGTTAGAGTCCTAATTATCCTTGACTATTAACGATATTTCCTATCAGAATTGAGTCAGTTTAGCAGCTATAATGATTTTTAGCTATAAACTTTCGTTAGTTTAAAATATCAATTCATTTAGAGCTCATTAAAGTAGAGCAACGCTTGTTTAATTTCGAAGTTAGCGAGTCTATTGACTCTGTCTCCTACCTTTTTTATGAATGAACTTGCCTTTAGCAGGGACAGTAAATGGCATAGATAGATTACGTTAGAAGGCTTAGAATTACGTCACAATAGTCAAACTTTGGATAACGATTTCAACCATTTTTTTGAGAATTTTGAAAAATGGATAAGGAAAATTATGCTTAGAATTTTGCGGAGAACAACGCTAGGTACTTTATGACCATCGAACCTGATAGAACCTGTATATTAGAAACCAGTAAATTTAAAATTTCATATACAGGGTATTTTTGAATTGAGTACAGATTTTTTGGGAGATGATAGAAGAGGTCCTTAGAAGTATTTTTTGTCATATGAACATGGGGTCCCCGCAGCTCCGTTTACTTACAATACTGCATTGAACAATCAAATGACACTGGGACGCAGTGTGCGTTGGTAGGCCTAGATTATTTTATTTTTAACAATTAACACAAGCAATCTACTGTATGACTTTTACAGTAATTGTCCGAAATGACCGCCATTTGCTTCATAGCAAAATTCGCACCGCCTTATGATGGATTGATGTACGCGTGGAAACAGTTGATTTGCACGGTCGCTGATGTCACCTGCTGCCGCGACAACACGAGCCGCCAATTCTTCTTCGGTATCTACGGGTTCGGGGTACACCATTGCTTGTGTTAATTGTTAAAAATAAAATAATCTAGGCCTACCAACGCACACTGCGTCCCAGTGTCATTTGATTGTTCAATGCAGTATTGTAAGTAAACGGAGCTGCGGGGACCCCATGTTCATATGATAAAAAGTACTTCTAAGGACCTCTTCTATCATCTCCCAAAAAACCTGTACTCAATTCAAAAACACCCTGTATATTTTGATCAAAGTCTCTTACTCCGATCTTCAGAGGTGTTTCAACAGGCTGTGGTTTTTGACGGTGCACGTGATTTGTGTACCAATCCGTATTCACGACCCGACTGCATTCATGTGCATGAAGAAGCACGAATATTTTCATCATGTTAGCTAATTTATTTATTCAGTATTGTACTTGCGATTCTCTCGAGAAGAAGCAGTAACCGGAAACCTGAACCTTTTTGGTTGAGAAAAGCTTTCTTACAGCTCAAGGAAACTTATTTATGAGCAAGCACTTTTATCTCATGCAAATATTTCCTGATTTTGGCCTCCATGTGACTTCAAGACGTAAAATATTGTAACAGATCTCCACAGAGGGATTTCACTTCGTTTAAACTCTCATGCTGCAGTATAAGTTTTCATGGTGAGGTTATTTGCAGAGAACGTGATCACTAGAGGGTCCATATTCGTGTAACCATTACGTATTATAGATTGCAAATGAAAACAGTTGACAATTATGGTCGATTTTTATCTGTATATAAAAACCACAGTGCCCTCGAGTGGTAGGATTTTACTTCCCATTCTGAGCACATCAGGACAGCTCTGAGTTAAATCTGGCAGCACATAACTGTGGTGTTATTGTTGCTTCTAGGAAAGACTGCGTTAGTAAATTTCCGTTTCCTGTTTGTGAAGCCATTGCAAACTTGTCTGATTTTGTAAAGAAAAGGTATTTTGAATTCAATCTGATTGTTCTCATATTCTTAGCCTGAGTGAACAGATTCTCGTAATTATTACTACAGAGAAATTAAAATGGTAGTTAAAACGAGTGTACACTTGCGCAATTAACTCTGAAGATCGCTATTCATGCATTAAATGATCTAAAATCAGGAGGGCCTGCTCACAACTTTCATGAATCATTTTATCATCTGCAACACCAACATGAAAAGTAATGTTTGGTGGCCATAACTCTCTAAATTCAGAAAGAACAATAACACCATAACAATAATAAATGTGTTCGGGTTTTATCAAATAACTCGCTTTGAAAGTGTGAAAAGTTCGCAAATAACCTGGACTTTCTGCTACCTGAAGCCTTGGCATTTAGCATAGAAAAACATTGGGTGAATTTGATGTTGGCTGTGATCTCAATACTGCAAAAGTTGAAGAAAGGTGTTACAAAAGATGTTAAAGCTAAGCAAACAAATTGTAAATAAACGTGGGGCTTCAGTGAATAAATCAGGGAAGAAATCAAGTCTATTTCATTCAAAAAGTTCCTGTTGCTTTTATACCATCCATGTACAGGCTTTTCCTGCCCAACACATCTCTGAGATGATTATGCAACTCGTTTCTCTTGTTTCCTTCATTTTTGAAATCGTAGCGCATACTTAATTAAATCTATTATGGACTCGATCCATTTCAAAATCATATGGGTCAGAGGGCGGCCGTGATGACTTTTTTCTTATTTTCAGAGTTAATTCATTAAAAATTGACAGAGAGTGGGATGAGAGACACAAGATGAAATTAAACATTTTAATCTTTCACAAATCTTCTTTCTATTAATTTCAATAACTTCTTTAAAATTCACATTCAGTAAATATATGAATCAGATAATTAATTTTCTAAAAATTATAAATTCCGTAATTGTATGAATCAGCTAAGATGTTAACTTTAAACAATAGTCTTGTATGAGAAATAGGGTGATAGATAATTGCGAAGAAATAGTCTCCTTTAATGGATTCTGAAGAATTCGGAGAATCCAAATACGTTAACTAATGTGGAATGTGTAATATGGAAGAACTTCTCAGGTAAGTGTGGTATAGACGACGAGGACTTCCATACGCTGAATATAAGTCGGAATACGAGGCAACCTTCAAACGAGAATATGACGACCTTTCCAGGTTTATGGTACTAGCAGAAGACACTGCAAATGATATCAAGATTAATATTAGAATCAAGTCAATTTTGGAGCATATAAGAGATGCATTCAAATAATAAGTCATAATTGGATAAATAATATTGCTACCGTACGATGCCACGCTGTCTACCAAACGCGCTAGGCCGAATGGGGCCCCATCGACGCTACTGGCCAAGATAGACGCTAAGCAGGGACGCAGTCGATCCAAATAATACTCCGGGAACGTGGGAGCTGCAGACTGAAGCAATGGCATACTTGTGGAGTCGGTGAGACTCAGCAGGGCAAAGGAGTTGACAAACGCAGTATTTACAATCTTGTCGAACTCGTTTTCTATGCTATGACTACTATCTAACGCACTAGATGAAAGTTTATCATTATTCTCAACAACATAAGGCACTTTAATGTCCGGCAATAATCCTTCAATAATAAGGGAATTCTTTATACAAGAATTATTATGAGATACTACTTTACTGGCCTGAGTATCAGTGATAAGATTTCCATGAGGAGTTTCTCTCATTCGTGCTCTCTTGTCATTCACATGACATCTATGGCTTAGCTGGGCAGGCAACTTTTCTCTTACATTTGAGAATTCATGCGGTTTCCACTCTCCAACTGAACCTGTTCTGGATAGGTGGAAAATTGTTGTTACTTTCAGTCTCCCTCTGATCGCTCCGAATTCCCGGCATGGCAGTTGGATTTTTCGATTCCGTGGGTGGCTGTCAATACTAATAGAATCACAATTAATGTTCGTGAATCTTGGAATTCTTTTACCGCTCGCTGCTGAAATTTTTGAGGCATTCCTTTCAGCTAATGAAAAAGGCCATGAAGCACTTCTATCTGAGTGGGGACGGACTATGGAGTTTTTTTTTTTTTTTATTTTCCTTCTCCTTTTATCTTATCCTCTCTGACGTCTCGTTTCCTTCTCCTGCCATTCAGCGAATCCCGCGGCCTTCTCGCCATTTGCTCTTCGGCATTGCTTACCTCTCTTGACAGGGTCTGGCTGATTATCTCTTTGCTCCTATTTCTTTCCTTCTTTTGATCACACCTTCGCTTTATCCTCGGATTGCTTAATGCGAGGTGACATGTTTCCGCCGCTAAACCCGCGATGATCATAGTTATGCATCATTTGTGGCTTTTTCTTTAATTCTTGATTTTCTAATTTTTCTTCACCTGTCTTCTGTCTTTAAACAGTCTTCTTTCTATTCTTCTCTGATGCCTTCTCTTCTTTCTTACCAATTCCTTACATCTATGTAGGTTGGCTTCAGGCTCCCAGGATGGTTGGTTATATCCAACCATTTATCTAAATTTGCCTGTGTTCGAGTTTGCCCCTTATGTCGAGGTGTTTCTCGAAATTAATAACATCCTTAAAATGTTTATCTTTGTTGGGGCTGGGTGGCTTTTCTTCTTTCGCCTGAAATATTTTCTTAAGAATGAAACATGGAATACTTTCGTTCTTTCTTTCCATTTTCTTGGTATATCTAGCCTTACTGTCACTCCATTAATAATTTATATTGCTTTAAATGGCCCCATATATTTCGGATGCAATTTTCTCCCTATTTTTCTACATTGGTTATTCAACTGGGCTGTTTTCACCAGTACCTCCTGACCTATTTTTAATTTCCATTGGGTATATTTTTTGTTGAAGAACTTCTTATATCTTCTATTAGCTTCCTTAATTTGTTTTTTCACCACCATAATTAATTTACTTAACTTATTTTGAAAGTTCCTATCCACTTCTTTATATTTTTTTTGCTTGCCCTCTAAAGTTCGGTAAGAAAATTTCTCTTCCAATATCCATAAAAAATGGTGAGCACTTAATTGTTTCAGAACATGTAGAATTAATTGCTATTTCTGTAAAGGCTAAGCATTCATCCGTGCTGTCTCTGTTTTTATTAACATGATGTCTGATTATTTGGATTACCAACTGATTCGTTCTTTCGGATTGTCCGTTGGTTTCGGGATAGGCGCTCAAAGTCCAATGCTCTATATGTAATAATCTAAATATTTCCTACCAAATACTCGATGTGAAGCGTACATCCTTATCAGATACTATTATTTTGCGTAATCCATGTATTTTAAATACATTATTCAATAGAAGGTGGGTTGTTTCCTCTGTCGTGACTGATGTTTTGCAGGGTAAAAACCTAACTCTTTTTGTCAGCTTGTTAGTTATAGTTAATAATGCATCATAGCCATTTTTGTGGAAGGTAAAGGCATCACTAAAACCAGTGTCACTATTTCCCAACGTTCTTGTGGAATCGGTAATGGCTGTAGTTGTCCAAATGGGTTAATCCATAATGCTTTAGTTTTTTGACTTAATTCACTTATGTCTTAACATATTCGCTAATGTTCTTTCGCATTTGAGCCCAATAAAAATTCCTTGATACTTCGTATAGCTTTTTTTGAAATCCCAGTTGTCCTCCTGTAGGGCTCTCATGTGCCTCTTTTAACACGTGCTCCGTAATCTCTTTTTGCTTTGGTAACACTAATTGCTTCCTCACTTTCATAACTTTATACAATAGCCCATTTTCTATTTCCATTTTAAGCAGTTTTTCCCATCTTGGGTCTTTCTGAATTAATTGTTTTACTCTCATCAACCATTTATCTTTTTCTGTATGGCTTTCATCTATTCCTGCAGCTAGAGTCAATTGTATATCTTTATTCCTGTTATCCAACTTTCTTTCCTTTATTTTTGCGAGCTGCCTATTGGTCCCCCGGCTTCCTATAGTCTCTTCTTCAATTTTTACTTTCCTTTTCTCTATTATATCTTATGCTTTTTTCATAACTTACTTTAAATTACAAAAGTTTTCTTTTTCTAATTCTTCTCCTATATCCTCTGAAAAATTTCCTATATATGCCTTAACTACTTTTTCCTTACTCCAGCCTTCCACCATTCCCATTAATGGACTATAAATGCTGTTGTAATCTTCTATCGGTTTTAAACCCTTTTCATTAAATTTCTGTTCGCTCAATTATTTCTTAAATTAGTCTTGATCCACTGCTAAACTTCTTAACGATAATCTTACCGACACGCTGAACATCTTTATTCTTATAATGTCGACTGCCGTCATCGTTGCTTCTCTTCCGTCTTTAACAGCTCCGCACTCGCTCCCTCGCTTGTTAAGACGAGTGTCTTGTACTGGTTTACCAGACTATGGAGAAGACGCAATTCCAAACTTTCATGACGTCATGTGCCATGGTCTACTATTAAGATAACAAAATCAGATTTTAATTGAAGTAAAAAATTTCCTTAAAATTTTTCTTTCAAGTACCAATTCTAAATTACTGAATTTATGCAGTGGAAGAAACTTAAATTTAACAAACATTATACATTTTTACAGTTGGGTTATCGAGGACGTGGCCTTTACCATTTCTGCAACCAAGCTCCGCCCACTCCTGTCAGAACCTTTTTATTAATAGCAGAGTTAATTCATTAAAATTTGACAGAGACAGGGACGAGAAACACAAGATAATTAATCACTTTAATCTTCACAAATCTTCTTGCGAATTTTTTTACACATGAATAATGTTAAATAAATTTCTGTTAATTCCAATAGCTTCTTTAAAATTTAAATTCAGTAAATATATGAATCAGATAATTAATTTTGTTAAAATTATAATTTCCATAATTGTATGAATCAGCTAAGATGTTAACTTTAAACAACGGTCTTGTATGAGGAAATAGGGTGATGAATTAAATATCAATGAACTAAAGTTCTGTCAAATTACAACAGTCTTCTTTAATGGTTGGTTGATTTGTTTGGTATTAACGTCCTTTTCAACTGCTCTGGCCATTTCAGGATGCATTATAGGGATGCCTCACCAGGTTTCTTTAACTTGCAGCCGGCAAACAGCTACACGGGACCAACAGCTTTACTTCCCTTCCGAAGGAAGTGCGTGATCTGAGGATTTTCCCCCTGAAAAAATCCTCGTCTTCCTCAGCTGGGGTCGAACCTGCGTTCTCGGGCATCAGAGGCGAGCACGCAACCACTGAGCCACCGAGGCTGATCTTCTTTAATGGCTTCTGAAGAATTCGGCGGATACGAATAGGTAAGTATTGAGGACTACTTTGAATAACTTCTCCATACGCCGAGTATAAGTACGAATACGAGGCAACCGTCAAACGAGAATACGGCGACTTTTCCTGGTTTATGGTTCTGGAGGAAGACACTGCAACTGATATCAAGATAAATATTAGAATTAGGTCAACTTAGGAGCACAAAAGAGATGCATTCAAATAACTTATAAATGGCTAAATGATGGTGCTACTGCACGACGCTACTGGCCAAGTTATACGCAAAGCAGGGATGCCATCGATCCAAATAATCCTCCGGGAACGTGGGAGCTGCAGACTGAAGCAATGGCGAACTTGTGGAGTCGGTGAGACCCAGCAGGACAAAGGAGTTGACCAACGCAGTATCTACAGTCTTGTCCACTACTGGACTACTATCTAACGCACTAGATGAAATTATTACGGGAATTATTATGCGATACTAATTTCTGGCCTAAGTGTCGGTGATAAGGTTTCCATGACAAGTTTCTATCGTTTGAGCTCTCTTGTCAATCGCGTGACATCTATGGCTTAGCTACGCAGACGAGCTTTTTCTTACATTTGAGAATTCATGCGGTTTCCACTCTTGAGCTGAAGCCATTCACGATGGGTAAAAAATTCTCGTTATATTCGGTCTCCTTCTGCTCACTCCGAAATTTCCGGCGTGGCGTTGGATTCTTCGATTTCATGGTTGGCTGTCAATAAAAACAGAATCACAATTATTATTCGTGAATCTTGGAATCCTTTCCCCACTCACTGCTGAATTTTTCGAGGCATTCTTTCTGCTAATGAAAATGGCCATGAAGCACTTCCATCTGCGTCGGGACGGACTACTGAGTATTTTTTCCTTCTCCTCCTTTTATCTTCTCTCTGATGTCTCGTTTCCTCCTCCCGCCGTTCAGCGAATCCCGCGACCTTCCCGCCGTTTGCTCTTCCGCCTTGCCTACTTTTTTTCAACGGAGTCCGGTTTCTTTGGTCCTTTTTCTTTCCTTCTATTGATATCACATTCGCTTTTCCATCCTATCGCCTTAAACAAGGAGAAAACAGCTCTTGATTCGAGCCCCGCTCATAACTCTTCATCCCAGATAGAAAAATCTTTCCACCGGCCAAACGTTTTACCATCCTTATCTTCTAAATTTTCCTCTCGACATCATCTGTATTGTTTCTCTAAGCTCTATTAGCCATAAACGGGCGACGTTGCAAGATTTCTTAGCCATCTGTTGTGGGCAACAATCCCTGTTTTTACAATATTAATTAAATTGACAGTTTTAAAACGACGATAGAAAACTCGTCACTATCATCTATGTCGAGGCCAACGAGAGACAGGCCAGTGCTTAAAAGTCATTTGATCATCGGGGTCCGGCCAACAATCCATCCTTCATTGTTTCCATCAAACCAAATATATTGATTGTTAAAATCCAAGATGGAGACAATGAAGGATGAATTGTTGCCCAAACCCCGATGACCATGTGACTTTGAGTTCTCTGGCCTGTCACTCGTCGGCCTCGCATCTATGTAAATCTCAAAAAAAAATATTCATATCAGTAAATAGCACTGGATTGGTTCCAATAAACTAATCTTAGGTGAGGGGGTGGTGGTCTCCACAAGCTTCTCAGTAATGCTTGGGTCCTCAAGTAAATCTTTACGACTTTTTGCTAATTACCTCCACTTATCTGTTTCGGTCCCTTGTAAAATTTGAATCAGGACGCAGGCTCGCCCGGGACTGGCGTTCAATCGCGATGGTCAATATTCCAACTCCGCGGATCAGAGGCGCGGTTTTGTATAGGGCCTGCGGGACAAATCACCAGACCTAATGCAAAATCGGGTCTGCGGTAGAACTGCAGCCACGGGGACCAGTGGCAAAACACGGAGTACAACGGACACACGCAGACACTCACACACACACACACAAACACACGGCTAGGGGGTCACAATTAGCTGATTTATCCAATTGTAAATGGACGAGTGTGTGGGGGCAATTTGAAACAAACACCCGGACTATGCACTGAGCATTAATAAAAAATCCCCTTTATTATTGTTTATTATACACTCTTTATCAAGATTATCACTAATAGGCAAAATCTTGTTTAGTACATCTAATTAATAATTTAAGTTCAAGGGTATCTTTAATACATATTACAATGCTGTACGATCAACTCTAATTATTATTCTGATTCATAGTTGATTGGATTTATCATTATTTATACACTGGAATC
>JAHWFO010093546.1:2000895-2089665 GCA_023313115.1 Rhysida immarginata
ATTAACAATTTTTATTTTTCCACTGCGCTCATAACTTTTGCGTGACATGCAGCGCTCAGGAGATCGTTACCTTTGGATCAATGGGAAATTTTCTGCGTCAAATTCTAAGAAAAAACACTAAATAATGCGTCATTGTCCAAATTTGAGGCGTTAACATACACTCACACGCACACTCACATGTACACCTTAACGTATTCCTAAGTAGCGGTGGGAATGCAGAAAGGCAATAAAATAGAAGAATTAATCTGTATTCAAGGTAAAGGAAATACGTTCTGTCGTCCACCTTCCCGAACGAACGGTGTAAGGCACGTTTCTAGGAGGCAAGGTTTAATACATCTGACATAAAAGGCTTATCGAAATAAATAATATCAACCGTTGTCCATATCAAACGTTTCTTGTTAACTTCATGTGAGAAAAACAGGAATAAATCTTCGTAGTCTGATGCAAATTGCCTTGGCTTTATTTTTTCTTTTTTATCAAGGTACAGTACTTCGTTAATTATGGAAAACTATCATTAAATTCATAATTGATCCCAAAAATTAATCACAAGTTTCCCTTGCAATCTATGCAAAGTAAGAAAGAATTAGTCTTTACCTTAACCTCGTGGGAGTCCTCTAATTAAGAAAGAAAAGAAAGAAACAAAATAGAATAATATCATGAATAATAAAGCTTCAACTAACTACAAACTAAACACATAAAAGTTTTATAATGTCTGGCATTTAACTTTTATTGAAATCATTCTCTCAGGAAGGTTCTTTTAAATCTTTCTCTTTTGGGTTAATCGTTTTATTACTAGCTTAGTGAGCATCAATGAAGCTTTCATAAATTGAAATCACTGTTTAGTTGACCCAGGTAAGTATTTTTTTATTATTTATTTCCTAATTAGAGTAAAATTAATGTAAAATTAATGACGGTTCAAATTAGTTCAAACGTACGTGAGGTTCTGGGGTGCTGGAAGTCACGTGCGTCAGGCGAAGGGGGGGGGGTGTATTGTCATTGTTCTAGTTTCCTTTGATTACTGATGCTGTTAGCGGTTGAGTTATGTTAATAAAAATGTTGTTTATTATTAGGAGTTTGTTGCATTATTGTATGGTGGGGAGTAAGTGCGTGTTTGTTGTATTATTGAGTAGTAAGTTTTGAAAATTCTGTTAAGCGATCGTAAATAACCTCCTGTTGGAGCAGCAATTGTTGAGAGCTTTTCCGAGAAGATTGCTTAGCCTCCAGCCGGAGATTGTTGCGATCGTATTCGTGGAAAGCCCTGTGCATCACAATCGTGTTGTGTTTGTTATAAGAATTCTTTTTAGAAAAAAAAAATATTGCTTGATGATGGTACGGTTGTATCCCCATTGGCTCTGCCATCTGCGTTGCATGAAGAAGGGAAGTAGAATGGCAATTGTATAAGAATACCTTTATTTATTTTCTTTTTCAATTGACTAATTATTCCTTTTTTGAAAATTTATTTTGTGTCTCGATCTACTGAGAATTGATTACGATTCCATGTGTCTGCAAGCGAGGTGAACCACGACTATATGAGGGTAGTTCGAAGCATAAGGAGTCAGCTGAGCAAAAGCAACGGAGCAGTTGTTCTAACGACGAAAGCGATTTGAGAGCGAAGCGTGGCAATCAGCTGTGACGCAACTAAAAGAAGGTATAAGCGCGAAGAACTCCGATGAGTGACTTTAAATTATTTATTCAATCGTAATGGGACAGTCACTAGAACAATTATATATGGTGTAGAGTCTGGATATATCTTTGGTCCTCCCGCCCTTGACATTATCAGTGAAGAACTCTTGACCGCGCTGCTCTTGCGCATGTCGCGTTCTGTTGCGTTCACGAATATTCTGCTGAGACCATGTGTAACTTTGATCTATAACATTAGTAACTGTGCTAGGTTAAGAATATTAAAATGATTCTAATAAACCATTTAAGCACCCTGCCGCGAAGAAAAAAAGTCTAACAGTCCACAAACGTATCACTGGTCATAGGTATTGCAGCTTATTGAGCGGATTGGAGTGGGGAGGGCGCACAGACATGCCGATAAACGCTCAAATACTGTGTAAGCCAAGTCCCGTCAGTGGCTGGGGGTGATTGAAGACATTGTACTCGCCAAGAGGGGTCTCTGCTCCTCCCCCCTACGTGCCTATGAAAGGAGGAGCAGAGACCCCTCTTGGCGAAGGGAGGAATATTTGATTCGGGAGTACTATTGTCTATGGAAGTCGCCTCAGTCGTTGCGAAGCCCATCCGTAAATATGAGTGATGGTATATACATGCGCTGTAAATTTATTACATCACGTGCAGGAGTGCCGGTCTTCTTTTGCATTGTAGAAATAATTTGCCGTAGTCGTTAGATATAGTGTATCATAAAGAAGTATTAGGGGCCCCTGTTTGCAATGTCAAGGAGATTAACCATTATAGTTTATAAAGGATTGATTGTATCACATCGTTATGAATAAATTAAGTATCAATGAACTAAATTATCGCAGTGTCAGGTTGTCTTACAATTAATTTCGGTTCCGAACCTTAGCGTTCCTTCACCACAGTGTTGTTCATCGAGCATGAGGGCACCATTAATCTTACTGCGTGGGTGGGGGATGCTACACTGGTGCCCGAACAGGGACCGAAAATCCGGAATTGCCGGAGGATTGAAGGCATCCTGATACTGCGATATTTTTGGGTTTATTTTTTTTTTCTCCTCGTGCTTGCATGTTAGGATGTTGTGAGCACGTATGTGTATTGATGGGTTATAGTAGCTGTATTGTGGAATAGTAAGAGGATACACGAGTTTATGTGTGGGTGGTATTTAAATTAGTATTTGTTTTGTCTCATTTGCAAGGTATGGAAGTCCAGGATGAGGCGACGTCAGAACATATGGGGTGCAAGGAGCGCTTCGGCCGCATGGAGTCACTGATTGAGAGTTTAGCTAATCTGATGACCAAGGTGTTTACGATGGGGGGGCATGTATGTGAAGTAAACGCGAGTGGAGTTGGGGTAGACTCCAGGTCGGACTGTCCAAATGAGGGTGAGACAGGCTATAAAGGCTATATGGAGACGGTGTCCGAGTGGGTCATGTTGCGGGTATCTGGGAGGGGGGCCAATATTATGAGGTGGAAGAGGCCATTTAAGATGCAAACGTCAGATGGGGCAGGCTGGGTGAAATTAGAGGGCCTCCGGTTTGGGGATACCAAATGGGTAAGGGCAGAGCAAATTTGGAAGCCCTGGCAAGATAAGGGGGTATAAGCAGCGGAGTGGAATGCAGGGCAGGGCTACAGGATAGGATCGTCCAACCATTGTGATTGATAGGGGAGCGTATGTACTAGGCGAGGACCCATGGCATGCTCATTGATAGGGGAGGAAATACACCAGGTAGACAATGGCAAATTGTTCGCGCAGCTGTCGGACCCATTGGCAGTGCAGGTGGACGTGTGTACATCGGAAGGGCCAAACCTAACGATGGAGGCCTATGCAAATACGGGAGCTGCGCTAGATATCAACCCATAAATTGCATCAATGGTGGTGTCTTATGAGGAGGTGTCTGGCTTTGAGGAGCAAGGTAGCATGTTCATGATAGGTAACGCAAATGTAGATGATATGAAGTACTATGGTAGCTCGACGAGTGGGAATTTGGTAGAAGAGGGGGCGGATATAATGAGGGGAAGTGTTGAATTACGAGAACACGAAGCAATACCAATAATGCAAGAGTTGCATAACTCTCAGGGAGTCTGTGTGTCTCACGAGGCAACGAGGGGAACCCAAGTGAATTAGTTCATGACACTTGGGAGGAGTTACCTCTGGAGATGGAGGAGGGAATTGATACTAAAGTACATACACTGAGTTTGGAAGTTGACAGGAATACCCAGTCTGGGGCAACAAATGAACGTCATTCCGAGCCATTGCCGAGCGTGGATATTAAGCAAAGTAATGGGCAGTCACGTAGCCCGACGAGAAAGGGAGAAAGACGTTGTGCATGGAAAAACGGGATGGCAGTGCACCACTCAAAGTTAAAATGCACTGTGCTGGCGTCGGAAGGGACTGAGTCATAAAATTTTGAGAGCAATGATGTAAAGAAAAACGGGAACGCAGTGCATGAAAAGTGTGGAGAGGGTGGCGTGAAACCAGAAGGGATGGGTGTTCGCAAGCCGGAGTAGAAAAAGAAAACAAGGGGTGGAATTAAACACAGAGCAAAGAATAAGGAAGATGGTGTAGTAGGAAGAGCAGAAGATGGAATTAGGAATTAGGGACGACAGAGGAAATGGAAGTGTGTGGGACGAGACTTCAGCCGCGTGAACGGGCAGCGGTGTTGGCTCTGGCTCGGAAGTTCGCTAATTGTTAAATTTTGATTGGTGGTGTGTTATGTATATTGTGAAAGGTAGTAAAAGGAGATATATTTGAATAAATTTGGGTTACGAATCGTTAGGTTTACTATGTACTTGTAATTTAGGTTTTGGTTTGGAAGCTAATTGATTTGTCTAATCGGTACGGAGTAAACGAATAATAAAAGTATTGTGGGGGTTGAGATTAATTTTTTTTTTAAGAAATGGTTAGGAATAGGTGTTAAGGAGGGTAAATGGTAATTGAGAAAAGGGGTTTGTACTACAAACGTTGTATGTATTATTATTAGATGTTTGATTGTTAATAGGAGAAAGGGGTTTGGACTAAGGATGTTGGCGCGTTCGGTTCTTAAGAGATTGGCTGGGTTTAACATTGAGAGTAATGCGGTTTTGTATGAATGAAATTTAAATGAAGGCGTATGTCGGTGGTTGCTTGAATTTGTTTTGCCTGTTTTTTTGTTTTTGGGGATAGTGTGTATGGGGACAGTAGTATGTGAAGGGTGGTTAGTATGGAGTTATGAATTATTTTGTTGGCAGCTGGCATTTTGTTTTTTTTTGTTTTTTTTTATATATAGGATATACGTAGGTGTTAAAGATTTTGTTGTTGAGCGTTATGGTAGTTATAAGGCTCCTTTTGTTTTGCTATTGGGTCTATATGGCTATTGGAAAGAAGTTTACTCGAACGTAACTCTGTTAGGATATGTTCGAGGCCTTTCGTCGGGCGCATGTGACGTACTGGGGTGCTGGAAGTCACGTGTGTCTGGCGAAGGGGGGGGGTGTATGGTAATTGTTCTAGTTTCCTTTGATTACTGATGCTGTTACGGTTGAGTTATGTTAATAAAAACGTTGTTTATTATTAGGAGTTTGTTCCGTTATTGTATGGTGTGGAGTAAGTGCGTGTTTGTTGTATTATTGAGTAATAAGTTTTGAAAATTCTGTTAAGCAATCGTAAATAACCTCCTGTTGGAGCGGGAATTGTTGAGAGCTTTTCCGAGAGGATTGGTTAGCCTCCAGCAGGAGATTGTTGCGATCGTTTTCGTGGAAAGAATTCTTTTTAAAAAAAATCTTGGTTGATGATGGTACGGGTGGCTCTGCTGTCTGCGTTGCGTTCGAAAACGAGAAGAAGGGAAGTAGAATGGCAATTGTTTATGAATACCTTTATTTATTTTCTTTTTCAATTGAATAATTATTCCTTTTATTGAAAGTTTATTGTGTGTCTCGATCTACTGAGAATTGATTACGATGTCATGTGTCTGCAAGCGAGGTGAACCACGACTATATCAGAGTAGTTCGAAGCATAAAGGAGTCAGCTGAGCAAAAGCGACGCAGCAGTTGTTCTAACAACGAAAGTAATTTGAGAGCGAAGCGTGGCAATCAGCCATGACGCAGCTAAAAGAAAGTATAAGCACGAAGAACTCCGGTGAGTGACTTTAAATAATTTATTCAAGCGTAATGGGACAGCCACTAGAACAATTATATACGGTATAGAGTCTGGATATATCTTTGGTCCTCCCGCCCTTGACATTATCAGCGAAGAACTCTTGACTGTTCTGTTGCGTTCACAAATATTCTGCTGAGACCATGTGCAACTTTGAACTATAGCATTAGAAACTGTGCTAGGTTAAGAATATTAAAATGATTCTAATAAACCAGTTAACCACCCTGTCGTGAAAAAAAAGTCTATCATTCCACAAATGCATCACTGGTCATAGGTATTGCAGCTTATTGAGCGGACTGGAGCACAGACATTGCGATAAACGTTCAAATACTATGTAAGCCAAGTCTCGCCAGTGACTGGGGGTGATTGAAGACATTGTACTCGCCAAGAGGGGTCTCTGCTCCTCCCCCCTACGTGCCTATGAAAAGGGGTGCATTACGCACACGTGCGTGGTAGCGGAGGAATATTTGATTCGGGAGTACAATTGTCTATGGAAATTAACTCAGTCGTTGCGAAGCCCATCCGTAAATATGAGTGATGGTACATACATGCTCTGCAGACTTATTACATCACGCGCATGAGTGCCGGTCTTCTTTTGCGTAGAAGAAATAACTTGCCGTAGTCCTTGAATTAGATATAGCGTACCATAAATAAGTATTAGAGGCCCCTGTTTGTAATGTCAATGAGATTAACCATTATAGTTTATAAAGGATTAAATGTATCAGATCGTTAAGAATAAATTAAGTATCAATGAAATAAATGAAAATTTCGGTTCCGAACCGTAGTGCTCCTTCACCACAGAGTTGTTCATCGAGCACGAGGGCACCATTAATCTTACTGCGTGGTTGGGGGACGCTACAAGTGGAACCCTGATGGTTTATTGGAACTTTCAATGCCAGGCTATGGCATATAATATATCAAACAATTTGGAATGACGTGTCATGGATGAATATAAGGAGAAATTAATGATAGCCGAAATTGGTTCAGTGGTGAGTACTTTAATAATACCATTATGATACCATTGGATACTTTCAATGCTAAGATAATGCATGTAATTAATTATGCCTTGCATTATCAATAGTTAATTTCTATTAGGCATATTGTTATCAATAGATTGTACCTATTTGCTCGCTTCAAAAGTACATGCTTACATTGAAACTGTTTAGCAAAAGATTATGATGAAATATTTGACCCTTACACACAACTTCAACAATTGACGCTCATTTCATTATACGGGAGTGCCTACAAATTAAAGGGCTCTCACATGTTCGAATATACATTATACTGAATTAATACATGTACTTTTCATTATTTAATTTTTCAGATGCATGTACTTTTCTTCATTTTGAACTTGTCACGGAATTTTAATGATTCCGTGGGCATAGAAGATCGTCTGCGCTCCAGGGTATTTGTCAACTCTCAACGTAGGCGAAATCGTTCTCGACGTCGTCATGAGGAGCATCATGACGCACCAGCCAATCGGGGAGCAGCAGGCTTTTCGTCGGTGAGCTCGAGGAGAAATCACGGACGGAACGGGAGAAGGAAGTTAGCGTCTACCGAGCGAGGATGGAGCAAAAAGAAACTCCTGGCAGAGAGCGACGGAGGCCCTCGAGTAGGCCTGGAATTGTCGGCGGAGAAAGGCTCGTTGTCGTATGCTTTCGACGGAGACGACTACGGAGGCGGCGAGTGTCTCGTCGTTGGATTCCTGGCCGTGCCGAGAAGCATCTCTGGCGGAGAATGTATACGCAACAAATTGCGTTCCGTCGCAGGTTAATAGAGGTGAATCCACGTTGATCTACGTAGTACCTCGGGAGCTAAAGGTTACGGCCGTCTATCAGCTATACTCATTGGTGAGTGTATCATTTTGAATAGGCCTAATGGCCGATATAGTCCGAAGTTCTTTCCCCGAGCTAAGTCGCCGTAAATTGCAGTTTAACACGCAAGTGTGCGGCTTTTGGCCCGGAGGCATGTCGGCTTACTTCGGGAGCGACTTCGGCTTCGTCTTTTTAAAACCCTAAGAGAAGGGTTTCTCTTGTGACCTCGCGTCAAATTTTGTGAAAAGATTATCTCGTAACATGTAACTCATTTGTATTCTTTACGTTAGTGTTACTATTTATTGTTGGACTTTCCCGGACTTGGAACTTTACCTTTTGTGACTTTTCAACTAAATTTTTCCGTCAAATACTTGTTACTATTGTTTGGAAAGTTAACTTTCGCGAGTGCGCCGTTTCGAGCTTTTGTTTGCCCTTGTGTACGCTGCAAAAGTTTTGTAATCTGTTGTTGTATTTTTGTGCATTTGCTTTGTGTTTCAATACATGCATTTAGTTTTAAAGCCTTATTTGCTGTGTTGTTATTCAAGATATGTTTTTGTTAACTGAGAGGTTCGTTCCTAGGTAATGGGTTTTTAAGGCCGACCCAGTTAACTTGCTGTATTACTAGTTAGCTTATATCCAATGTTTTGTTTTAAGCTATAAAATTTTCCGGCCATTAGACTTTAGCTCTTAAGTTTTAGCTGCCTACCCGGGTGGCCAAAGCGGATAGGTGTCGGGAGTTAGCTTCCGACCAGCGAAAGCTGTGGGCCAAGTTCATGTTGCCTCGTTAGAGGTGTTTAATGTTTTACGTTGGGTGTTGCATAATGCCACCTGTAAGATCTCTTTAGATCTTAACTCCGTAGAGGGCAATACCATCTGCCCATCTGCTTCAAAAGAAGCTTTGTTTAGCTCTTAAGTTTAGCAGTTCGGCTGCTTGGTATTTATTATATTGTATTTATCTTTTGAGTCATTTATTCTTGTAGCTTTGGGTGCTCTAGTTTTAGCTCTTAAGCTTTGTTTGAGGTTACAAGCTTAATTCTAATTGTAAAGGCTTATGTTAGAGCCTTGGTTGTAATTTACTTTGAGGTGAATTGGGTAATTACACTTTTTGATCATTAATATGTTAACTGTCGTTTGCTTTGGTTTAGCTTGTAAGCTTTAGTTAGGTTACTAGCTGTTTTGTAATGTAAGGACCTACGTGTAAGCCTACGACATATTTTTAGTAAGATAAGGGTTCCTTGAAACTTAGTTATAATTAGTAAGCTTGTTCGTTAAGCTTAGATTTACATTGCACGTAGGTGCACGTTAAATTTAATTTGTTTGTATCTACATTATTCATTTTTCTTAATTGTAATTTTGTGAAGCGTTTTTCATAAAATTTTATTGTTGCTTGGAGGTTACCGTTTGGTTCCTCACTATTTCAGCAATATTGTGTTATATTAATAAACTTTTTATTTTATTTAATTCAATTTTGTGTGCTGTTGCATGTTATTAAAATTTCCACTGCGCTACTCCTAAATATAGTAATAATACATGTGACAGAACTTCACATTTCATTTAGAAGTACGCCTTGCCGTAACACGGAATGATTTCCTTATCAACTTCATCTAACCCAAATAACGAAAGGCCTCTTTAGAAAACAAATGCTTTTTTTATCTTCGAAATTCTTAAAATCCCATCGGTCCTCGGCATTTCGGTTGCCTGACTTGTTGTTAATTAGCGGTAATTTACAATTCAAAATGCTTACGATGGAAAATCAAACAATCCTCTCCACAATGTTGTCACAATCAACAAATTTGCTACCATTTATGATCAAATCAACAAAAATTACATAAACAATTAACAACGATAAACAACAATACCGACAAAAACAGACGGAGATGTGTAGTTTACCGTAAAATTTTGACGGGATCTATCTAATAGTAATTATGTCTCTTATACTTGCAGAGGTCGCTTTGACCATACGGGAGTTCGCTGGGAATAACGAAATAGCTTTTATTTCTTCTCAATTGCAAGCGTTTTTGTTAACTTCGGCACAATTTGTGCTTTTCCTCAACTGCGGACGTCATTGTAAACCACAAATCTACTATGGTTATTGTCATGAGAACAATCTTTTTGTGACATCAATTGCATGGAGATAGGTAAAAACAGGGGGGAGGAGGGCAAAATTAAGTACTACGCTAACCTAAAATAGAATTTGGGGGAAGGGAGCGGGCATTTGATGCAAGAGGAGAAATTAGTAACGTTAACAGGGTAATCCTTTATCCTACTCTATGCCTATGCACTGCAGGCTTACACTATCTGCTAAATTGACTACCGTTAGTAAGGCTCTATGTTGGTGAGTATTCCTTTCCGCCATTTTGATTCGAATGTCGATACTGGAAAGCATGGGGTCGAACATGTACAACGGCGAAACTTTGCGCTAAAATGAACAAAATGTTGCATTACGTCCTGAAAAACATTTATTTCAATATGCGAGGGGCGATTGATAAATAAGGTCTCCATGGCCGTAACTCTTTTATTTTTTAAGCGATTTTCAAAATTCGTTTTGTATCTTATACTTACATTTGTCCTCTGTGTAATGCACTATTCACTTTTCGACATAGTCTCCATCCCTTTCCACGCATTGCGCCAACGCGTGACTATTTGGGTGAACCCGTTGGAGAGGAATTCCGGAGTTGTTGTCGACACCAGCATTGAATGGCAGCTTTGGACCCTTTTCTGGAGTACAATAACATCTGCCTGCACACGAGTCACCACACACAAGAGGCTTTGCAGCGCCTACAGTTCAAAGATGAAAAATTGCAGCTCAAAAATGAAAGACTTTGCACATTGCGACTTTCACCACTTCCCAAAACAGAAAGAGGGAAATTTTGTACTTATAAAGCACTTGGTGTTATATGTCAATATTGAGTTTCCATCATGTTCAACTTGAAAGATAAAATTGTAACACTTTTTTTAAAGTTTCGTTCTTGTGTGTAAAAAAATTTCCGAAAAAATCTATGAAACGGAAGAAGTATTCGACACTGCATTCCTGAACTAGAAAAGAATTTATGTTGTAAGCAAATGTGGTTTGTTTTGTTATTTTCCTGAATGTTTTCTTATTTGACAGTAACAAATTTGGTAGCACTTTATCATATATAGGCCGCATTGTTTTATAATAGTGCATAATGAATTAAAAATCATTTTCGTTAAATATAAATGGTTAAAATTCCAACCTCTTTTATGTATAAAAAATGAAATTTATATATTTCATAAAAAATTACCAATATTAATTTTAAATAATTATTATCTTCATAAATGTATAAATAAAACAATTATACAAAAAAGACAAAAGTAATATTATTGCATTTATAAAATAAAAATATAACAAATAAAAATAATATATAAATAATTTCACTGCCATACAAAATATTCTATTATTGCTTTTCCAATTATAACAAGTTTTACAAAAAATTCATTAGCATTATCTAAATAAGATAAATTAAAAAAAAAACAAAAAAATAATAATAAACTAACGTTTTAAAGAAATATTAATTCATATCACAAATCAAAATAAGCTTGAATAATCCCTATGCTGTTAAACTTAATATCCATGTTGGGAGTTTATTAAAAATCTGTGGAGTATAAAATTGTTTTTCTTGTACCATAGAAGTTAAGGATTTTTGTTACTATATAATTTAACTGTTTTCTTAAGTCATACTTGGGTTAATAAAGAAAGATTAATAAAAGTAATGATTTTGTATTTATTTATTTATTTATGTTTGTTTGTTTGTTTATTTATTTAAATATCAAATTACATTATGTTATTTTCTAAATGACAATATGTATACAATAATAAACTAAGTATATGATCAAAATTCTGACGGTTCCCCAAAGTCTAATTTGCTTGTATGGTGGGGGGGGGCAGAATTTTACCTTAGTTTATTATACCTTATAAACTTTAATTCAACAAAGATAAATATTGTTTCCATACTAGAACTGCTTTTTTGATCATTCTAAAGGTAGTCAACGACTATATCCAGTCGATTAAATAAAGCTGGAATGTAATACTCTCTTTCTCTAAATCTATATTGTTTGAAGACTTTTGGTATACAGAATAGGTTTCGACATCTTAATTTATATATCCGCTCTTTCTTACTTAAGACGGGATATTAAACGGATAATTTTTATGAAAACTATATTAACTCGGATTATTTAGGAGAATGGTTCCTCTTTGCATGACATACGACATAAAAACACTCAAATTGGCACTCAAATTCACACAATTCACGTTTTATCCATGCCAATGCAAGATTTGGCACTTCAAACGTACCTTATTTATATTAATTTTTTCCACAACGTAATGCAATGTTTTGATCATTTCAGCGCAAAGTTTTGCCGTTTTACAAGCTCGACCCCATGCATCCCATGCTTTTTAGTATTGATGTTGGAACCAAAATGGCGGATAGGAAACACCACATTTCTAGTGTCACCGACGAGAGGAACATTCCGCTGAACGTTAGGTTGCCCAGGTAAGTGCGTCTTATGTGCTGACTTTACCTTCGTCGTGGCACAAATTCGCGGAACGCCTTTGCAAGTGCAAAAAGGGAAAAAACAATACAAGTTATACGAAGTTGCGCGTGCATGGCCAGAACGACGCGGTCATCGGGATAGGTACCCGTGCTTAAAGATAAAAAGAAATCTAGGGAGGAGAGCAGCCGGCTCGAGAGCCGTCACGCAAACCCATGCCAACCCAGAAACAACGGCAAATTTTAACGGAAATGTCTCGTATGACGATACTGGCTCATTTTCTTGGCTTAGTAACAGATAATTAGATTGTGGGAACGACGGCGACTTTTCTTCAAGGCAAATACTTAACCTGGCATAAATGAAGAAATGTATATCACAGATAGCGTCGAAGAAAGAGCTCTCTTCTTGGATAGCAAAAATTAACATGATCGTTTGTGTCTCTCTGTATTCCAAAAATCTGACAGGGATTATTCACTACTAGGTTATCTTTTGTTGTAATTCCCACACAGCTCTCGATGTCTTGAGGAAAATGGCTATTCATCAACTATGTGTAGTCTACTATTCGCAGTTTCTTCTGTTGATACACCTGAATCGTCGAGAGCCACCTGGGAACATCAATTACTATTTGAGGACTCACCACTTGCTCGGTTTTTCAATAGTCTGGTAACTCTTTTGCCTGCAGTTATTGCTCCTTTTAAAGATTTCCAAGAAAATGTTAAGTTCTGAGAACTTTCCTTTCTAAAAAAGCCCCAATTACAGGAATTCTTTGCATTGTTACTAATTGAAGCTTATTTATAAAGCACAACTTTGCCTTACATTGTTGATCCGTGCGTAGTGTTTGTGAATTGCGTATTTATACCATTGTTGATACCTACTGTTGTAAAAACCTTGGCTTGCATTGTTGGCCATGAGATATTTATTGTTAATATGCACTGCCATTATCATCAATATCGATTTATTATCGATAATTATTATTTTTTCTTAATCTGAGGTAGACAGTGACCTTCCTCATGCTTTGAAGATCAATTGTGCAAAAGACTGTAGACATATTAGAAACCAACCCACAACTCCACACACCCGCCCACAGACAAACACTCTTCTTTATACACTGAACGACCAATTTATTACAGACACACTGCTAATAGCGTGTTGCGCCTCCTTTAGCAGCGAGAACTGCCTGAATACGTGCTGGCATGGATTCAGCAAGGTGTTGAAACCGTTGCGGAGGAACAGCAGCCCAGGCTGACATCACAAAGTCCCGTAATTGGTGCACGTTTGACAATAGTGTGGGAAGGCGTAGAATGGTTCTCTCCACTTCATCTCATAAATGCTCGATCGGGTTGAGATTGGGCGACCGAGCTGGCCGCTGAAGCAGGTTGAAGTCCGCGTCATGTTTCTCGAACCAGTCCAAGACCATTCGAGCACGGTGACAGGGAGCAATGTCCGGCTGAAACTGTCCACCACGACCAGGAAACACGGATGCACCTAATGTGTCGCATTCACGGATATGTCTACGGATATCAGTGTGTCCCAAAAGAAGACACCCCAGACCAGCACCCCTACTCCATCCGCGTATGCGGTTGTCTGCTGACAGGATGGGTCCATGGCTTCGTGCTGTCTGCGTCAGATGCGCAGTTTACCGTCCACATGATGAAATAGGAACCGCGATTCGTCGGACTAGGCGAACTTCTTCCACTCATCCAGTGTCCAGTGGCGATGCCTATGTGGCCATAGCAGGCGAGCTTTTCTATTTTGCGGCGACTGCGACGATACCCGTATTGGCCGACTTTTGTTAAACCCAGCTCGGTGGAAGGTGCTCCGAAATTGGTTGGGATGCTCCCTCATTGAAATGTGCTGCAATTTGTTGGGCTGTTCCTGTCCTGTTGCTGTGGATGATTCGTGCCAGTCGCCGTTGGCCTCGTTCATCCACGGCCCGGTTTCGTCCAGAGTTGTGTTTGTTGGAGGTTGTTTTTTGCATTAACTGCCACTCACGGAATATCCTTGACTCTGATGCCCAAGAAAACCCGAGGAGGTTCGATGTTTGCGGAAAGCTCAACTGCGCCCGTCGAGCTCCAACGAACATGCCTCGTTCAAAGTCGGTCAAATCCTTGGATTTAACAATATTCAGTCCACTTCTGCTGCTAACTGCAACTTGTGATCCAATGCATCTCTTTTATACACAGCTTCGGCCTGTTCCATTGTTTGAGTGTCACTGGGAGGCCGATCCATTTTCCGTAAGACGTGTCTCTAATAAATTGGCCTTTCAGTGTATATTTACACTAGCAGAGGCACCCGGCGTTCCCCAGAACAATTAGTTTTAGGTTAAACAGAACAACCTGAATAAGTTAAATAATAACTGGAATTGGTTTTTAGGAAACGTTTGGAATCTCTTGTGTTACCAGATAAGTAAGATGACAGTGGTTTAGGAGGCTCTTTAAGTAGCGGCAGCTTCACTTTTCCATTTGAGCAACATATTCCTGGTGGTTCACATTTATATTTCTTTGCCTGACAATGCTTACATACGACGTCCATCCTATCTATTAGGGCTTTAGTGTGATTACAGTAGTCGTAATCAGAGTTGTAATTAAATGCTCCTAATTTTAAATCAGAATGTCAATTCGCCACCCTTAATTTTTCCGTTCTACATAGAACTCGTTGTACACGCAGCTCTTTCCTCCGAAGTTTCCCTTGCCCTTGACGTAGAAGCTCGCATACGCTGCTGCTCTAGACGAAGCTTCCGTTGTTCATGTGTTTTCGACTACCGGATAGTTTTTTGTCTTTTAGCTGCAAGTTTCTCTGACCAATGCTCTTTCTTTTCTTAGGTGGCATTTCGATACATATGAATGATTATGTCTCCTTCGAACGTATTAAATAGCACAACACAGATAAACCGTATGCTTCTTGGTTTGAAGAATTGACGTATTCCTTTATTCGGAATGAAAGTGTAATTGGTTATACACAAACACCACACGCACAAACAAACTTTCACCAATCACCTGAACGCTTTTTAGCTAACATGTATCTCCTTAGCCTCATCTATATCGTCTAGAGAGAGATTGCCCTATCTATATCGTCTAATTTATTCATTTCCTGCTCATTATTATAATTCTTTGAAAAGAACGTTGTCCCATTGCATCATTATTTTATGCTCATTATTATTGGTGAATTGCGTGTTGATACCATTGTTGATGAGAACACGACGGGCCTATTGTTGCAGAACTTTGCTTTGCATTATTAGTCAAGAGATAACTATTGTCGGTCCGTGCGTAGTGTTTGTGATTTGCTTGTTTATACTATTGTTTATACCTATTGTTCGACAAACTTTGGCTTGCATTGTTAGTCATGAGATACTTCCTATTGATATGCACAGTCATCATCATGAATATCGATTTATTGTCGATAATTATTATTTTTTCGAAAAGTGAGATAGACAATTACCTTCCTCATGCTGTGTAGATCAAGGGGGTAAAATTTTATCAAGATAGGGATAAAACTGTAAATTTGAATAAGAAACAAACCCACAAACTCACACCTATCCACAAACAAACACTCTTCTTTATATACCGGGTGTTTCAAAAATAATTGGTATATTTGAAACATCAATAAAAACTAAACGGGCAGCGATAGAAATACACCGTTTGTAATTTCGAAAGTTTGTCTGCCTGAAAATTTACTGTTGTCCCAAGCATATTGCAACACACGGTGTATTTCTATCGCTGCCCGTTTAGTTTTTATTGATTTTTCAAATATACCGGTCATTTTTGAAACACCCGGTATATAGACAAGCAGAGATACCCGGCGTTGCCCGGGATAATTACAGTTGTGGGTAAGCAGCACAACCCCAAGAAGTTAAATAACTCAAATTGGTTTTCAGTATTTCTACAATTTCCTACTATAGACGAAGTTCCCGTTGTTCAGGTATTTCCGATGCCGGGATAACTTGTTGTTATCTCTGACCAATTCTCGTGCTTTTTTCTGTGACGTTTCTATATATATGAAATTACACGTTTCCTTCGAACGATTATTAAAGAGCACATGAATGCTCGTTTTTCGCTTATGTCTTAATGGGCGAGGTCAAAAATGCAAACACTGAGTTCGGTTGGTAAAGCAATGATTGTTGCTCTATTGTTAACATATTGTTGACTATAGTAGCAACAATGATTTTCTTCACTAACAATGATTTTCTTCGGTGTTAGCATTTGTGACCTCGCCCAACGTGTCGCTCGAGACCAACCGTCGTCCTTATATACCCAACAATGTGCTTTTTGATTTGAAACTTCGAGTTCATGAATGCTTTCTGTTATCGGTTATGTCGTAAAGTGTCGCTGGAGACACTGGAAGAGAAAGGGGAAGGTCCTAAAGGTTCTACATTTTTCAACGGTTCCAAACACATAAGTCGTCTGAATATTTCTCAAGGAGCTGAAGGGAGACACGTGTATCTCTTTACCTTCTCGAGAGAGACTGCCTTATCGGACAGTATAATAGGAACACCTTTCGATTTAGACGTTTTATCGAATATCTACACAAACTGGCCAATGAATTAGAAACCCGTGATGAATTACTGTACTGATATGTAAAGCGGGATCACAGGTCAGAAACAACTGACTACCTGAAAATTGTTGCAAATCAAGTCCATCCTACAATGGTGCATTTGTACCCAAATGGTGACGGGTTCTTCATGGACGACAATGCTACTGTCCATCGAGCAAGAATTGTTCAGTAGTGGTTTTCTGAACATGACACCGAGTTGCAAAATCTGCCGTGGCCAGCGCAAAGTCCGGATTTGAATCCGATCAAGAATGTTTCGAACATGTTGGAAGGCATCTGCTTCTGTCTACTCTGCAGGACCTGAAGGTCTCTCTGACGAATGCATAGTCTGCGATTACCTCTGACGAATGCGATTACCTGCATTGCAACACCTTGTAGAGTCCATGCAACCGCGAATGTTCTGTAATTACAGCCAAAGGAGCGTCAATACCATATTGAACGAAGGTTTGTAATCCATTGGCCGGTGTGTGTAGAAAATACTTGACGAATAATCCTGAAACTTTAGGATGTAAAGAGCATGTTGCACCTCATATATTTCAACGAAAGATTTGTCCAAAAGGCAAATAGGGGACCAGTAACAAATTGAACAAAAAAATAATGTTGGAAATCATCCTTTAAAATTCATGTTTGAAATGTGTTTTGGCTATAGAATATGATAAGGAGGCATCTTCTCCTTATCAGTGTTCATTTATATGAGAATAGCACTTATATTCATGGAGATATATAAGTTTCTTTAAAAAATTAGAAATTTTTTGAAAGTTTTTTGATTATAACATGCAAGACTTTCAACCCAATACAATGGCATTTTCAGAAAACTTGAAAACAATAAGGCGAGTTCAGAAATTATAAAGCCAAGCACATTACTCAGAAAAACCAACGATACAATAAACACATGATATTGCGCATTTATTTAAATTAATAGTAATGTCTAATGATCAATTAGACAAAAAACAAACAAAATCCGAACAACTGGTAAAAATTAAATAATGAAAAAAAAACGATCTGACCATTTCACTTTTCCAATAAATATACAGCCACTATGTTTTTTGTGGTTTAATATCCAGTGAAGTTCCCGGTTTTTTTTGGACAAATTTAAAGATGCGCTCTGGCAAAGTTGTAAAGAGGCTTTGGAGGTAAGTCACATAAAGTCCTTCCCATGCATCTACTATGGCAGTCTTCCATTCCATTGGCATACACAGAGCGTGATAATCATCCCCAAACATTCTCCATTGTGTTTAAATCTAGAGATAATGCAGGCCATTCAATGACAGAAAGACCATTATTGAGAAACCACTCCCATGTGCTTTAAGTGTTATGTACGGGAGCATTGTCCTGCTGGAATAGCCAGTAGGGTCCTTCCATTTCTTCAGCAGAATCGAGCAAGTAATCTTCTAACAGATCTTGGTATGCACTAGCATTCATTCGTTCACTAATGAAGGCAATATTCGATATATCACGCTATCCAAAAGCTCCCCACACCAAACACCTCCACCTCCACTTTGACGTTTTGAATAAAACTAGACTTCTTATCTAAGATCGTGCCAATAAAACTGCCATGCATCTGGACCATCAAGATTGAATTTTTTTTGTCGCTCATGATCGCATTCCATTAATTTTCATCCCGTGATATCTTTTCTTTTATCTAAAGAAGCTTTTTTTCTTTATGGCAATTTTTTTAGAACAGGCTGCGACTTTCTCCTCTGGTACTGAAGGATGTTACTCCTGTGAATGACAGTTGCAATTGTGGATTTTCATACAGGCATGTCATCTCTTGATGGAAGAGTACGTAGAGACACTGAATTTGGCGCAGTTCTCGAATTATTGCTGTTTTTTGGCGGATGGTTAGTTTTTCAGGTTGTCCAGTTGACTTCTTTTGGCCATAATTTTCTATTACAGTAAGTAGTTATCCACCACTGAGTGTGAACATCCCAATATTGATGCAATGGATCTTACAGATCGTTCAGATTCATGGCAGTTCAATAATGGGCCCCTTTTCCACGTCATTAACCGGATTCGTCGCGGCATTCTTGATTTTCAATACAGCAGCTCATCCTGAATAGTTGTAACTTGTTACCATTACTTTTATCAGTTCGTATGCTTTATGGAAAGGAATGCAAATATGAAAGATTAAAATTAACAATTTAGGGTGAGTCAATTAAATGAAAAAGGTAAGTGGCTGTATATTTATTGGACATGTTAAATGGTCTGATTTTGCTTCTTGATTGTTTACAATTTAGCAGTTGTTCGGATTTTGTTTATTTTTTGTCTGAATGGTTATTAGACACTAGCAGAGGTACCCGGCGTTGCCCGGGATAATTACACTTGTAGGTAAACAGAATAATCTCAAAAAGTTAAATTATAACTCCCAATTGGTTAAATAATAAATCAATACAACGCCGAGCAAAGGTACTCTCCATTCTTCGAAAAATACGAAAAACAGGAATTCTAGGTGATATACAGGAGCCAGATACTTTAGACTCAAGTTTTTCTTTCTCTTGACGTAGAAGCTCTTACTCTATTCGAAACTACCGTTGCTCAGATGTTTCAAATGCCCGTATAGCTTTTACTGTTTTAGCTGCAGAGTTTCTCGAAGCAGTACTCGTCCTTTCTCTTTCCTTTCCAGGCACATAAATTTTTGCCAGTCGTCTGGACGTTTGATAGGGAGCTCAAGGGAGACACCCCTGACTCTTTTGCCTCATCAATAGACGCTGCCTTATTAATGTACTGTCATCCCATCATCATTTTATTCTCATTATTAATAATTCTTGCAAACGAAAGTTCAATCATCGCATTATCAACATCTCAGTTTCCAAAATATACACATTCCCATAGAATATAGTCAGAATGTATTTTTATGAAATGTTTGGAGCTGATGTGCTACCAAATAAGCAAGGTGATAACCACGCGTGGCTCGGACTTTTTCTTATTTGGATTAAACTTTGAAATACTCGTATCTTAAAAATAAACACATGAAAACGCTTAGAATTAATACAGTAAAAATTCTTAATGAAAATTCGAAAAAATTTTTTTTAAAGACTCACAATGGATGGACCTCTCCGAAGATGCTACTGCTAGTCTAAATAATTTCTTACTCACGTAATGCTACTTTAAATGTACACTTGATGTTGTTGCAATTCCCTTTCTTCTCTCGATGTCTTGAAGCAAAACTTGGCCATTCATCACTTTGTGTTGTCTAGCGGTCGCTGATTCTTCTAATTACCATTTGCTCAATACAGCACGGAGCTAAAAGATTGCTTCCTCTGTCGTCTTTCCACTCTCTCTCAATAGTCTGTCTGCTAACTCTCCATTATCTCCAGTTACTGATCTTTTTTAAAGATTTTCAAGAAATTGTTAATTACTGAGATCTCTCTTTTCTAAGAAAAGCCTGAATTCTATGCATTGTTACAAATTGAAACTTAAATATATTGCACAAACTTTGCCTTGTATTGTTGGTCATGAGATATATATTGTTGATCCGTGCAGAGCGTTTGTGAATTGCTTGTTGATACCATTGTTGATAAGTATTGTTGCACAAACTTTTCCTTGCATTGTTGGTCACGAGATATTTCTTATTAATGTGCCTTGACATGATCATGAATATCGATATTTTTTTATTATTTTTTCGAAATCTGAGGTAGATAGTGACCTTCCTCATGCTTTGAAGGTCATGTATGCAAAACTTCATCAAGATCGGAATAAAAGTTTAGAATTGTATAAGAAACAAACAAACAAACCCACAAACACACACACAAACATCCTTCTCTATATAGAAAACTAGCAGAGGTACCCGGCGTTGCCCGGGATACACTTGTAGTTAAACAGAACAATCTCAAAAAATTAAATTATAACTCCCTATTGGTTAAAGAATAACTCAATCAATAAAACGGAGAGCAAAGGAGCTATCCATTCTACGAAAAATACGAAAAACTGCAATTATAGGTGATATACCGGGACTTTATCTAAACACTTCTTGAATTGCCTCACCACTGCAGAGCATCACCAGATAGAAGCTTTAGAATCAAGTTTTTCTTGATCTTGACGTAGAAGCTTTTGCTCTATTCGAAACACTTTTTTCTGTTTTAGTTGCAGAGTTTCTCTGACGTTCAATCATCAGTTTCTCTGACGTTCAATCATCAGTTTCTTTCTCTTTCCTTTGCGGACACATAAATTTTTGCCAGTCGTCTGGACGTTTGGAATGGAAGTTCAAGGCAGACACGCGTGACTCCTTTGCCTCGTCAATAGACGATGCGTTATTAATGTTCTGTCACTGCTTCTTCACTTTAGGCTCATTATTAATAATTCTTGGCAAAGAACGTTCAATCATCGCATTACTAACATTTCAGTTTCCAAAAAACATGTATGCACATTCCCACAGAATATAGTCAAAATGTATTTTTATGAAATGTTTGGATCTTATGTGCTACCAAATAAGCTAGGTGATAACCATGGCGTGGCTCAGACATTATCTTTTTTGAATTAAATTTTGCAATATCTTAAAAATAAACACATGAAAACGCTTAGAAATAATACAGTAAAAAATCTTAATGAAAATTCGAAAAAAACTTTTTTAAGACTCACAATGGATGGACCTCGCCAAGGATGACACTGCTATTCTAAATAATTTTTTACTCAAGTAGTCTTACTTTCGATGTACACTTGATATTGTTGCAATTTCCACTTTTCTCTCGATGTCTTGAAGCAAAACTTGACCATTCATTCTTTTTTGTAGTCTAGTGGTCGCCGAATCTTCTATTGACATGTTTAACATTTGCTGAATACAGCACGGAGCTAAAGGACCGCTTCCTCTGTCATCATACCATTCTTTTTCAATAGTCTGCTAACTCTCCATTATCTCCAATTACTGATCATTTCAAGAAATTGTTAAGTAGGCTATTAAGAACTCTCGATTCTTAGAAAAGCCTGACTAACAGGAATTCTATGCATTGTTACAAAGTGAACCTTACATATATTGCATAAACTATGCATTTCATTGTTGGTCATGAGATATATATTATTGATCCCTACATAGTCTGGTGCATTGCGTGTTTATACCATTGTTGATGTCTATTGATGCACAAACTTTTACTTGCATTGTTGGCCATGAGATATATATTGTTGGTCCATGCACAGTGTGAATTGCGTGTTGACACCATTTTTGACACCTATTGTTGCACAAACTTTTCCTTCAATGTTGGTCATGAGATATATATTGTTGGCCCGTGCAGATTGTTTGTGAATTGCGTGTTGATACCATTGTTGATATATATTGTTGCACAAACTTTGCCCTGTATCGTTGATAATGAGATATTTCTCATTAATATGCCTTGCCATAACCATGAATATCGATTTTTTATCAATAATTATTATTATTTCGAAATCTGAGGTAGACAGTATGAAGGTCAAGTATGCAAAATTTCATCAAGATCGGAATAAAACTTTAGATTTGTATAAAAACAAACCCACAAACAAGCCCACAAACAAAACTCACAAACATCCCTCTTTATATATACAGAAGATTACTTTATATTTAATTAAATGCGCAATATCATGTGTCTAGTGTATCGTTGCTTTTTATGAGTAATATGTTTGGCTTTCTAATTTCTGGACGCACCTTAGTAGAGACAAATCCTTGCGATCAGAATAATGAATATTAATATTTGATGAAACATGATATCACGACTTTTTGAATTAATTAGTTTTGTCGATAATTAATATGTGTCATGATAGAGAAAGGAGGAGTGTAGGAAACTGGTTTTGATACGAGGAACAATTTTTAATGAAAAATCAAATTAAAATATTCCAAGTGAAAATTTACAAATATAAATTGAGAATTAATCTTTGTTGGATTCCTAAGCTTTTGAAGTAAATGTAGATGAGAAGTCGCTATCTTGATTCTTTTGCACACTGGCATCAGTAGGCGTTAAGGCGAGAATATTCACGTTTGACGAAATCCATGTCCAGTTGTGACGTGTCCATGTCGTCGCACATTGAGACCAAAAGGGTTGAGTTCCGAAACGTAAGGCTTGAATTCAAATAAACAAAAATTGATAAAATTAGAATTCAAAATCTTAGTCATAAAAATTGCACTGCTTATTGCTGAAGTGAACGAAATCACTTAACAAGAAATTTTAAGTTATGATAGCAATATTCAAGGAGGATTACTTCTATCTTGTAGATTTACGATTAAATAAGTTCATTATAATAACCGTACCCTGGGAAACGCTGAGGGCAGCCAAGCGTGGCTCGCGTTGAGAGCTCTCTTCGCGGCGCGCGCTTGCTGAGCTTGTTCCGTCCGCTTTCCCTTCGTGTGTCGTGCTGGTCGAGTCGCTATCAGTCGCAATCGCCTTGGATCCTTGGCTGGGGTGACGAGCGATGTCTGCTTCGGAATTTAGTAAAGGCGCCGGGTTCCGTTGAATCCGTGACGAAAACTTGTCCTTTGAGGTAAACCTGGCGTCTGACGATATCCGATCGATGTCGTCTCCGTCGCCTTCGGAGCTTTTTAACGATTGCTCGATGTCGGATACCTCTTGTGCACGATGCAGATGAATTATATGTTCGTCTCGATTCCCCGTCAATAAGTCATCTTGTGAGCTAATGGCTCCTTTACGTGTTTCGCCCTCCTGGCTTGAAAAATTAGAATTTATAAAAATTCTTGTAAAAGATAAATCTATATGCTCACTTATCTTCTTTGGAAAACTATGATGCTGATCGCTTCTGCGATGCGGGGTCCTTTCTTCTTTACGAGCCTCAGCTTCTATCATGGCACTGGCGCATTCACGGCTCCCTGTTGCTTCATCATGCTGGGATAGATACCGTGAAGGCGTTCTCCGAGCTCGCAAAAATTCTGAGTTCGAAGCGTGATGAAATGAGGCTAATGAGGGCTGGATGCTGAACAGAGCTCGTCTGCTCCTTTTTCGTCCTTGTCCATTCGGCTTATTAGGATCATGCACTGTAGACCAAGTAGCTCCCTTCTGTCTACCTTTTCGTTGGTCCTGGCTTTTATTCCTCCTCCTCATTTGCATACCTTGTTTATTTGCCAATTGAGTGCCTTCTTTACCTTCAGCGCTCCTTCCGTCGATTAGTCTATTTTCGTTTGCAGGTGGCGGGTTTCTTCTTTTTATCATCTTTTTCTGCTGCCTGCCTTCTCCTCCTCTAAAGTTCTCCGAAGTTGCTTCGCCCATTTTTTTTCCTTTTTTACCTGTCGGGGCTCGTTGACCTGACACATGAGCATTTTTAGTAAATAATATTTATCTGCGCATCCGCAAGCGTTACCAAAATATTTTGTGCATAAGGATAAGTCAGTGACGATGTTGTTCTCTGTACTGTTTCTAATAACAAAATTAAAAGAGGCCTTATAGTACAATATTTTAGTTTGAATAAAAACCAACCAGTTTCGGCTTTATTCCCGCCTTCTTCAGGGTACAAAAGAAATAGGCTAGCAGCCCCTAGATATGGAGACAGTGTATGATACAAAACACGATAAACGACAATGATATAATACCTAGAGACTTCTGATTGGCTGACGTAAATAAGGGTGACGTCATCCAATCAAAAGGTTACAACATATACTGGTGACGTAGCCGGATTAAATTGAAGTGAACAAAAGAAAAGAAAATTATTAGATAGATAAAATAAAGAAAAATAAAAATAAATAACAAAATAATACATATCTAAACAATTAAAAAAAGGAAAAATAAAAACCATTACTAAACATTACAACAAATTCAAATATAATAAAATACGAATATAATAAAAAGCGATAACTGGCTTTTCCAAATTTTTATTTTAGAACCGGACACTGGTATCAAATTCTTCTCCTTTAGCTGATAGAACTCAATATGATGTCAGTATGCCTTCATATCAACATAAGGAGAAGTTTATACCGGTGTCCAAAAATAAAAATAACTTCAACTATACAACATTCTTCTTGCGTGGCATTGGATGTACTATATCCGACAATGAAATTTAGCCAGGGGAATTATCAAGCTTCACTGTAGAGCGCATTTTGCGTTAGTTTTTCCTGTCTCACAGTAACAATGAATGACCATGCATCTAAACAATGACGTATATTAAAGATAGACTCCGAATCCTATTGTTGTAACTTGAAGCAAATTGGGAAGCTCCATGCCCATAACTGTCATGGCCGAAAGTGAGTGAAGATAATGCAAAAGACATGGCTAAACAGAAGATTAACTGATTAATAATTCTTTCACACGCCGATCACAGAGTGATAAGTTTATCTTTTCGTTTACTTTGTATTTTATTATATTTTATAAACAATTTTTCGATCATGGTTTCAATTTCAATTTCGTTTCGATTGTCTTTCAGTTACGCATTTTCATTTTAGTTACGTATTTTTGATTTATTTTTGTGGAAAATTATTCCTGATCCTTTTTCTTGTTTGTTTGTACAGTTGTACGCAGTTTAACTTTGAGGAATGGTTTTGAATTAATTATTTCTAGGGCCCAAAATCTTCAAAAACAAAGCAGCCAGACAGCTAATTACTCCACGGCTCACTCCTGCCCATAACTATCATGGCTCAATTTGCTTCACTTTTTGCCGCTGTTAACAATAGAATTCGGAGTCTATCTTTAATATACGTCATTGCATCTAAAGCTTCAGTAAGTTGAGTCTATTCAGTCAGGAGGAGGAAGCCAGTACAAAGGCATTCAACAATACTATTGCTGGCTAATTTTTATTGTCTGATAGAGGTAATCAGCAGTGGTTTAGTAGAGGCTGGGCGGACATATGCTAGAGGCTTGAACACTCGATTACTAAAGCTTTCTGGACGAGAAGCAGTAAATAGAATTAAACAAACATGTTGAACGAGTCAGTAATCTTATTACTATTTAAAAAGCATAGCCATTAAAAAACGATGTTGGCTGTCTTGACTTAAACCAAACGTCTGTCGACCATCTTTCCGTATGAAATATTAAAATAGGAAACAGAAGAAAACAGAAGTTAACATACCTCTCAGATTAATATTAATTATCACATATAAAATATATAAATAATTATTATCCATAAATATTTATGCACATTTAACAAAAATTATTTGTTGAATATGTGATTAGTTTCATAAACGGAAAATAAAACAAAATGAATAAATTTTAAAATAAAACGTTAATTATAAAGCGCACATATTTCTTCTGATGTCACTCTTAAGCTGCAGTGTTCAAATGAAGTAAAAAATAAAAAACGAAATAAAGAACATCATTGAATAATTAGTATACAGTAAACAAAAAAAGTTAAGTTTAAATGTTAACTGTGGATTCACCGTAAATAAAGTAAAAAAAATAACAATCCTCATAAACAATTCGTAAAAGAATGAAAATAGAAAGTGAGTTTTGAAAAGGCATGCAAACCACTGAATGATGCTGAAATGGAGGCAACATCATTTTCTGTTGCTATGTTGAGATTCACTTATCATTTACTATTACTTACTTTGTATTATTCATTGATCCTGTATAATAGGCTCCTTCTTGAAAACAAAAGTGAACGTTTTTGTTTGTTGAACTCTCTCTGCTTATCAGTTGCATTGGTGTTGGCTATGTGCTAAGAGGATAATTGTGATTGTGAACAGAAGTGGCTTATATCCTTTACTCTTGTGTTTTATGCATATATTCCTGATTAAACAAGTGATTTGTGCTAAAACACCCATTATGCATCATTTTCATCAAATATCAGTCAAATTTGGCCCGGTTGCCACCTGCATCCAGAACCTTTCGTAGCCGTCTTGGAACTATTTCCGCCAGCCTCTCAAAATAGTCCAAATCATCCATCATACCGTCCTATGCTTCAACTGTCTTCTCCCAGAGCTTGCTCTGATTCCTAACACCAGTAACCTCTATTCGACGCTTTAACTCACTCCAGGCATTCTCAGTTGGGTTTAAATCTGGTGATCTAGTGGCCATGCTAGAAGTTCAAACTGCAGATGTTGATTAAATCATTCAGTGACAATGTTTGCAGTATATATGGGAGAATTGTCGTCGATAAAGAGGACAACTTCATCCTGGTAGAATGCTCGGAACATCGGTTGCATTTTGTCATTTAGTATATGAATATACCGAGTAGAAGTTAGAAAGCCTTGATTTCGATGAAGATGTCCAGCACCACCAGCACAAAACCATCCCCAAGTAGGCACACTGAAACGCCCACTGCGAGCTACGTCAATAATGAAGTCACTCTCCTTTTCTCCTCCATATTTTCACCCGACCATTGTTTCTAAGTTGAACGCACGTTTCTTCTGTAAATACGGCACTCCTCCAATCATCAGTAGTCTTTGGCAGGTGTTTCAGGGCAAATCCTACTCGTTCATATTTATGGGCTTCAGTCAAAACTTCCTGTCTAGCATACCAATAGTTAGAATTCCCACCTCGTGCAACCGCCTTTCCGCTGTTCGTTCAGAAATGTTGAGCTGTAATTCTTGAATGATGTTCCGTGCAGATTTTCGGGGATTCTGTCGGGAAAGAGTGGCTAAAGCTGCATCTTCTTCAGAAACTGTTTTTCGTTTTCTAGCATATCTTTGTCTGTCGTTTATGCAGTTGCCCTTCTCAAAAAAACTGTTGTATATATTTGCAACCGTTTGTTTGTTGCAGCCAACTATAGAAACAATTCGCCTGTTTGATTAGAATCGCATTTTCTTTCAAGCTTACAATTCTGCTTCATTCTGCATCATTTAGATCTAAACAAGCAAGAGATTTCGGCAATTTGACTACAATCTGTGACAAAGCAGTTGACAATCAAATGACTAAATTGTTTTGTCTTAAGGCAGACCGTCAGATGCTCGCAGAAAGGAAATATTTTGAAATAAATCAAGTAACGTTGAAATTTAACGATGAGATAGGATGCTACGATAAGCATCATCGCTACATAAGTATGCATTTAACATTTATAAACGCACTATACTTTTTTACCGTAAGCAAATAAAAAAAAATAACTATGGTTAGATAACTAAGGTTTTTCTACCTATTATGTAATGTTGTTAAATTATTTTATTTGCGTTTTGTTATTAATGATGACAAATTCCACTGATCAGTTTTCTCATGACTTTAATCATAAAAAAATTATATAGTCAAATTACGGTAGAACTTTGATTACTGCAAAGTTAATTTCTTCATTTAACTCTGCAAGTCGAAGGCAAATTCTCTTCCTTTGGGTGCAAACCTCCACGTTAAATAGAAAACATTCAGAACTTGAGGAATTATATTTTTCCTTCAACTTCAGCTTTTAATTTTCTATTTCGTTATTAAAATAAAGTTATACACACTGTAACTTTCTTTTATTCGTTCTTTCGTTAATTCATTTTACGGAAATAACATTATATTACTGTCTCGTTTTAAATTATTCTATGTTATTAGCGAACAGAACAACGTGTCTAGCCATTATTTATATTTTAACGTGATGGCTGAAAATAGGCATAGTCGTAGCATTAAATGCATCGAAAAAACTGAACCCTCTTCCTCATATGCTTTGAGGAGAAGCCTAGTGCGAACCCCTTATTGAAGCTGCTTAACTCAACTTAATTGTTAAGTTCAGTCTCCCGCCATAGTCGGTCCAAAGACGACTGATTGGTCAGTCATTCTCCTTTCTTATCGTCTTTGGTCGGTCCCGAACATCGAACAATGAACTCAGCTGCTTCAGATTAGAAGCTAAGTAATCACCGCGTTGCCCGCTCAACAATGAGCGAGTATTCAATAATCTAGCATACGCTGCCCTTGCTGACTGGCTAAATTTCATTGTCGGATATCGTTTGTGTCTCTGTGCTTTCCCAATAAACTGAGTGGTAATTATTCACTACTTGGTAATCAGCTATTGCAATTGCACTCTGCTCTCGATGTCTTGAAGCAAAATTTGACCATCCACTTCACCACCAGGGAACATCACTAGATACGTTAGACCATATTTCCTTCGAGATTGCCCAGCCTCTTGACGTATGAGGTTTTATACTCTACTGTTCTAATCGCAGATCCCGTTTTTTAAATGTGTTCAACACCCGGATAACTTTTTGGATTTTAGCTGCAGAGTTCTCCTATTCAATACTCGTTCTTTCTCCTTTCTTTCCAAACACAAATTTTCGCCAATCGTCTGGACATTTGTTTGGGAGCTCAAGGGATAATTGTGTAATTCCTTAGCCTCCTAGATAAACAGTGCCTAATCTACATGTATGTCCTGCCATTGCATCATTTTATGCTCATTGTTAGTAATTCTTGGAAACGAATGTTCAATCATGACCACCTCGGTTTCCAAAACATTCACATTCACAATAAGAGGGGTGATCAAAAAGTAATCTCTTGTATTTTTTCCTCAAAACTGACGGCAGATATGAGAAAATTGCGATATATAAATGTTACTTTGGTTCATTGTTAAAGTTTCCTGTTAGTGTCGTGTGCATCCGACGTGACAGTCCAAGCAAGATCGTGGATATCTTTTCATCGTCCAGTGCTTTTGACCGGCGGAGTATTATGCGTTTTTTTGTGCAAACCGACTGAAACCAGTCGTTATCTATAAGGAAATTGTGTCCGTGTACGTAGGTCCGAACAGTACAACATTGGATGAGAGGACCTGCGGGACGCAGATCTCTCCGAGCGGTCACGGATATCCATCACTGACAGCAACATTGCCGCTGTGGAAGCGCATGTGCGGGAAAAACCGGCGGATTAATATAAGAGAAATTGCTGCAACGTTCTACATTTCATATGGGATGATGTAGGATATTGTGCACGAGCAGCTGGGCTTTCGCTAAGTTTCATGCAGATGGGTGCCACGAGAGTTGTCTACTGAACATCAAGGTGCTCGTTTCGATGCTTTTTTGCTGCATATCACCTGATATCAGGAGGAGAGTCAAGATTTTGTGGATAGAAAATTAACACAGGCAATGAATCTGTGACGATGCAAGACCTTTGCTGTTTAATAAAATTACTTACGAAACCAAATGTGACGAAGTACCTTAATCTTTTGTCAAATGGCAAACTTTAAAGAATAGCATCCAAAAACCGTTAAGGGTTTAAATGTTAAAAAAATATCATTAATCTCTTAGCTAATTTCTTTCTCTTATTTACCAATAAAGTTAAGTTATAATTTAAGTTTACGTTTAATAAAGTCTTAAGAAAATACTAAGTAAAAGATATCCTCACAATTTTAGTGAAGTTAAAATTAAATGAAAAATTGGCATTAATAAATTATAGTGGATTTTTAAGTTCTAAACATCGTTTAGAGCAGACATTGCGTGGTGTTTAACTATGTTTGAAGAGAGAATGATTATGATAAATCTAAATCTTAAGTAGTTGTATGCAGCTATAGTGTTTTGCAGATAAGAAAATAAAGCCAACAAGCATTACAAATGTCAATATAATATTTAATATCACCAAAGACATAAAAAAGGGTGACAATTCATTAAGTCATTAATTATGAGCAATCTTTCCAATAGAGATCTTAAGAAATAGAAAAAAAGAATATTAAGGTAAAGCTTTAATAAAACAAGTGTATGTGAACTATTCATGAACTAAAAAAAAACCATCAGTATCAAGGAGATAAGGTCAACAAACTGTATTGCTACGGAAATCTAACTGTGCAGAACAATATCAAAACACAGATAACAGAAGTCATAAAATTCAATTGCTTGGCCAACACAATCAAAAGGTATAATGCTTTCAACGGAATAAAAATCAAATTCCAGCAAAGGAAAAAGATAATTGCACATAGTGAAATGCTGCATGAAAAGTTACCATCATGCACATACAGTCATCTTAAAAAGAAATATGATTAACATTAAGCTTGACAAATCCACTTTATAAAACAAGCAAAAAAAAAAAGTTCATTTAAAATAAAAAAATTAAAGTGATTACTCTAACCTACCATTTCATAGTTGCTAACAGGGGCAAAAATTAAAAAATATATAACCCCACCAAAAATGGTAAAGAAATTTTGGATGTACATATTCATTCATGAAGGAAGACTAGAAAAAATACTATACAAAAAAAATTAATCATGAGAAAATTTAGATAGGTTAAATATCCAGTTAAAGTTTAAATTTTAGCCCCAATAGGGTTAATTTAGCACACCCGAATTAATAAGTTAGTAATTACATTGAAATAGCTGCAATTTGGAAACTACTTCCGGAGAAGAGATAATCTGGCAGAGCCAAATAAATCTGAATCACATTCAATCAGGAAACGTCCATCTCGACAGAAGCGGAGGAGAAAGAAATAAATTGAAAAAAGCTTACATATCCAATGTAGTGGGGAAAGCAGTGAAATCAGAAAATTATCTTTGAAGAAACTTCAACAACAAAATCAAACTGTTAAATGAATGGTGCGGTGGCCAATGAAGATGCAAGTTCCTCACGGTTGCATCTTGGCAGAGCAGAAGAGTAGTGGCAATATTTTCTAATGTTGTGAATTTATTCTCCTGGAGCAACAATCTGAAGGCACATGGCCAGCACATGGTAACAATAGAAAATCACTCTCAAAGGCATGAGTTCGTAAATGAAAGAACAGCTCTTAGACTTTCCAACAACAAATAAAAATTAAAAGGACATTGTTAATAATATTAAAAAAATACAAAAGTGCCTGAAAAATACCATCGTAACTAACAAATGATTATAATCTTACTCAAATAATTATAATCAATACAGTTCTATAAAGTGGAATATAAGAAAGAAGAATAGGGATCTCAATATAGAAGTGGATTACAAGAAGTGTATACTGTAAATTATTTTTTTATTATCTTAAATTCTGCCCAAAGAACAAAATTCTCAATTAGAAAAAAAAACTTACTATCCGTTAATGGTAAAAAAAACGTGAATTTCTACCTTAATTGACAATCAGCCCCAAAATAAAAATGAATCAAGATTATATTTGGAAATTATCAAAAAAAAAATACTTAAATAATTAATCAGTTAAAATATGAAACTAAAAACACTTATTTAAATGAAAAATGACGATTGAATATTTATTTAATATACCAATATTATTAGCAATACCTGGGTAAGGTAAGACAAAAAAAAATATAATAATAACATTGAAGAATAATGAAAAAAAAATGGTCCAAATAATTTTAATGGCCGAAAGTCAAATAATGTAAAGGGGAATAATGTGATGGAAGACGCACTCGAACATCACAAATCAAATTGTCACTATTTCACGCCCAAATCCAAGATACAATCAGTGGTTTGGAAACACACCTCATCTCCAAAAACGAAAAATTTCGAAACTGTGCTATCAGAATGCGAGGTCATATTGATATGTTTTTGGAATTGACGTGGTTCGATTCTGCTTGAGTTTCTTCCACCGCATACCAGTGTCAATTCTGAATGCTACAGAGGCACATTTAGGGATGTTTGTGCAGCCATACTCAGGAAAAGCCCTGACTTGAAAATGGAGGACATCGTGCTGAACCGTGGCAACGCACCTACCCAAACATTGAAACGGGTCACTGAGGTGTTTGGGGTTTTTGGAACTGGGAAACACTGCTTCTTCCTCCATACAGCTTGGACCTCGCTCCCAGTGACTCCATATCTCCAGACCGTTAAAGACGACGACATGGTGAAACTGGCAGTTCAGAATTGGTTTCACACTCAACCAGACGACTTTTATCGACAGGACGTTGGAATACGTCCACCACTGGGCTCTAGCCTCAATCGGCTTGGAGATTATGTGGAAAAATAAAAGTTGAATTGTTCTATCGAATGTACATGTTTTTATTTTTTCCAAGTCACGATTTTAGAGTGGAAAACACAGCATTACTTTTTGATCACCCCTAATATTTTAGTCAACCCCTAGTTAACAATTTTTTAGGAAATGTTTCTATCTGCTGTGCTAACAAATGAGCTAGGTGATATCCCCGGATTTGCGCAGACTTTTTTTAAATTTTGCAATATCTGAATGTGAATGTACAGTAAAAATGAACACATGAAAACGCTTAGAAATAATATAGTAAAATTCATAAAGAAAATTCAAAAACAATAATTTTGTGGTACTAACTACATGTACTTGGTAATATCTTGTCGCAATTCCCACTCTGCTCTCGTTATCATGAAGCAAAGCTTGGCCACTCATCATATTGTGTTGTCTAGCAGTCGTGATTCATTTTGTTGACACGCCTGCATATTTGAGGGCCGCCTAGAAACTTCGATGAGTACTTGGATGGTTCAGTTTCTCAACAGTCTGGAACGCTTTTATCTCCAGTTAGTGCTCATTTTTAAAGGTTTCCAAGAAAATGTAATGTTCTCAGAACTATCATTTCTAAGAAAAGCTGTAACAACTGGAATTCTATGCATTTTGCAAATTGAAACTTATGTATATTGCACAAAATTTTTCTTGCATTGTTGGTCATGAGATATTTATATTTTTGGTCCGTGCAGAGTGTTTGTGAATTGCGTGTTGATACCACTGTTGATAAGTATTGTTGCACAAACTTTGTCTTGCGTTGTTGGTCATGAGATATTTCTCATCATTATGCCTTACTGTAACTATGAATATCGATATATTATCGATAATTATTATTTTTACGAAATCTAAGGTAGACAGTGACCTTCCTCATGCTTTGAAGGTCATGTGTGCAAAATTTCTTCAAGATCGGAATAAAGCTGTAGATTTGTATGAGAAACAAATCCACAAATCCACTAGAGCCTACCATTTTTGACGGGTAATAAAAGCATACGGGTACACGGATCCTATGTACCAAGTACCTGTGACTTAAACATCCGTATTCTTAATACATGTGTGAAAATGAATGACAGTACCCGTGTATCCGTGTAGACGGTTACCATCATCCTTGTATTTTTTATACACGTGTCTGTTCAAGACATTTAAGCTAAAATCACGTTGCAAACAATATGTTTATTTTCTGAAAAACATAGGTCTAATAAAACTATAAACTTTTATACAAAAACTATTTATTTATTAAACAGTTCTCCTTTGTGGTTCACCTAACTAGTTACGCTTTGGCGCAATACGTGGAAAAGGATGGGAACTATGTCAAAAAGCGAATAGTGCATTACATAGAGGAAAAATGTGAGTATAAGATACAAACAGAATTTTGAAAATCGGTTAACAAATAAAAAGTTACAGCCATGGAGGCATTGCTTTTCAATACGCCCCATATATATACTGCAAGAGTACCCAGTGTTGCCCGGGGTAATTAGAGATTTTGCTGTTGCTGACTTTCCGATTACTTAGCTGTTTCCAATATCCAACCCATGTTTATAGGAAAAATATTGTTCCCGACTACAAACTGTACATTGTATTTCATTCTTGACCTACCTTTCTGTATCACGCTGTATAAGCCAATGCCAAACTTTACACTCTTTTGGAAGATGTGTGGATCATTATTTTAATGTGACAGATATATAAGAAGTTAAGGAAGAGACAAAACCGTCGAGTAAAACAAATTGAACAAAAAGTTTATATTTCGGATAGAGGCTATCCTTTGCCAAAGCAAACAGTATAAGTGATCCTGTTTATTTATCTTTTTCGATAATAGTCTTGATTTGAAACATGAGCCTTTTGCAAGGTCTTAGCAGTTTTGTATAAAGCACAGACTGAGGAAATAAATTTTCACAGCTTGTGCACATTGAATTGAATGGTAAGTTTAAAAGCAGATTTATTTATAATAAAAAATAATATTTCTCTCTGCAAATATAGTTAAATATTTATAAGTTAAAAAGGGTAAAATTTCAATATATCATAAAAGCACAAACAAGTGCTGTAGCGGTTATTCGGTTCAAAACAAATTCAGTGCAGCGCTTATTTGAGTGCGACGCTTATTTCTCTCAATAGGTAGAAAAATGAAGTGGTGAAAGAAAATTCTCATAATTTTAAAATAATACACACTGTTTATTAAACAAATGATACAATCTTGAATAATTTACCAAAATTTCATCAAATTTCTTTATCAAAATTTCAATCACCATCACTTTAGTCAATTACGATTTCGTGATATTTTATGCATTGAAATCAAATGAAATCAATTCGATGGCGGCATCGATATTTTCGATAATTGCCGCGGCGGTTAACATATTGTGGTGGTTATTACCTATAGTATAGACTTGATGCGGGGATAAATAGGATGCGTAACTTCTTTGCAGTGCAGCGCTTGTTTGCGCTTTTACAGTATTTAAATGAAACTGCTTAACATTTACTTACCACAGTGGCCATAACGGTGAATGGATAGCGGTCATCAGCATGGCAATGATCAAGACATGTCCGAATGCTACTGACATTGGAGATTGTTACTGGATTGATGAAGAATCCATAAGATAGGGAGTGAAATCCTAAAAAGGCTGTGAAAAAATAACCATGTAAAAAACTTTTTCATCATTGAAACAAGACCCCCTATTATTTCTTGAAGGTGAATTCCAAGGAAAAATTCGATTTAATTTTTTGTTCCATTAAGCCAGGTTATTGAAGTATATATCATTCAGAATTTTTTCCATTTATGCTAATATTTTTTAAAAGAAAATACCTCGCAAGATTGAATATTGGCCCTCTGGTCATCCCAGAAGAATCAACAGAACATGAGGTCATTTCCTGCTGCGAGAACCTAGGGAATTTCGTTGCATAGTCGTTTTCGATTCCAGCCTCGCTTGGATTCTGTATACATGTATCACAGGAGTTTGCTATCCTGTTTCTATCAGAATGCGTTTAACCTTCTTCTCCATGGGTGAGACATTTTAAGTAAATCAATGACGAGGTACCTGGGTACCCAAGTCCTTCATCACTGATTTACATGGGAATTAGGAACACACATTATTTTTTATAACTTATCTACACGTGTTGTTATTGATATCAATATGAAACCAATAGCAAAAATCATAATTTTTTTTTATTTTAGTAAAGATTTTCAGTTCTGTTTTATTGAAAACTTTCAGTTTTATTTTTTCTGAAAACTTTCAGTTTTGTTTTTCTGAAAACTGTTAGTTTTAATTTTCGTGTTAGTTTTATTTTCTGGTATTCACTGGACGCTTTCTATACTGGAAATTGTTAGTTTTATACTAGCACAAGACCAACATAAAAATGGCAAAACGCGATCAAGCATTCTCATTGGAAGAATTTAGTCGGTAAGATGATGCACTTACTAATATGCCTACACTTTTGAATTCAATGAGTTTTGAGTAATATGCCTTTACTATAATGCCTAACTCATCTTGTTGTAGAATGAGTTTTGAGCAACAACAATCATATCTGGATAATTTCATTGATGATTCAGAAAGTGATAATGAGTTGAGTAGAATAGTACTCAATCGGGGCGGAATGGAATGTGGAGGGGGTGATTTCTCGAAAGATCAAAGGATGCCGACACTTTTTCTTTTGTTTTCAGCCTGCTCTGGAATCCGCTAGGGTCCCCTGGGACCCTGTCCCTTGCTTCCAGCCCTCGGGCTATTCGACAGGGTGTCTCTGCTTTTCTAAGGCATTACCTTATTTGGTCATACTCTGGCCCTCTGGTGTGGATTTTTGAGGGTTTGTCCTTTTGGGTGTGGTTCTTGTTTTGGGTGTTGTCACTCTGTTTGTGTGTTGGCCCACCTGTTTTGGGCGTTGGTCCTCTATTTCGGGAGTGGTCTTTTTTTTGGGCGTTGGTCCTTTTTGGGGCGTTAGCTCTTGTTTTGGGCGTAGTCCTGTTTTGGGTGTGGTGGTTTATGGTCTTTTGGGTGTGGCTTTATTTACCTTTGATTTCATTTTGATCAGGTTTCCAATTGGGGGTGTGGTCACACATTAATCACGTGATGGCAGCCATGTTCAGGTGGCCTAAGGCTGAAATAAAATTAATTTCATAATCCTCTGAGCACCAGCGTGGCATATAAGAAGGGTCCTGATGCTCTCAGCAAAATCCACTTAGGGGATTCTGTCTTACAAGTGAACACCTGTTGATTCTCTTAAATACCCACCAAAATGGGTAAGGGCTGGTATACTGGCACCTCAAATTGATTACCTAATTACTAATTCACTATTGTTTCTCGGGTAACCAAATTTTTTCCAAGCTTATTTACAGTTTCTTCTACGACTGCTGTTTCAAGGTGTATTGTGTTTGTTTTTAATTTTCAACTAATGGCTACATTGTTTCAATTGACAAGTGTGCATCTGAGTAGGGACTAATGCTGTCTAAAAAAGGTGGGTCTGAACTCTCATATACCTGTTTATAAATAAATAAATAAATACAGATGTGTTCTTTACATAATTTAATTTAAACTTTGATCATGGATGATGCATTTTCTAACCCCACTAATGCTGCCGGTTTTGGTGGTGTGAAAGGTTTAGCTAAACACACAAATCATTTTGAAAAAGAGACACGTGAATGATTAAGGGGTGTGAGAGCTTATACACTGCATAAACTGGTGCGTCATCATTACCCACGTAATCGAATGCATGTATATGCGCCATTTGAGCAATTTCAAGTGGACTTGGTTGATCTAACCAGTCTGTCAAAACAGAACGACGGTTATAAATTTCTACTTACCTGCATCGATGTTTTCTCGCGCTATGCGTGGGTCATTCCTCTAAAAACAAAGAAGGGGCTTGAACTTCAGAAAGCCTTTCAAAAAATTTTCACACTCAGCAGTGTTCCTGTAAAAGTGAACAGCGATAAAGGGAAGGAGTTTTTAAACAAGCAAGTTCAAGATTATTTTAAAGAACTCTACATCGATTTCTTCACCACAGAATCAGATTTGAAAGCTGTTACGATCGAACGATTCAACCGTACGTTAAAAACGAGGATGTTTAAGCTTTTTACATTTACCAACAAACACAGATACATCGATGTCTTACCTGATCTCGTGTTAAGCTACAACCACCGCAATCACAGAGCCCTGTGTATGGTGCAAGCTGATGTCAATGAACGAAATGCCCCAGCTCTATGGTTGAAACAACAGAGATATTTTACAGCAGCACCACAAACAAATCCAAGGTTGCAAATTGGAGATTACATACGTATTTTGAAAGTGAAAAACATATTTGATAAAGGCTATCTTCCAAACTGGACCGAGGAAGTGTTTGAGGTTTCAAAAATCATTTATAGAAAACCTGTTGTGTATAAAATTAAAGATTACGATGGCAGCCAGATCTCAGGTGTATTCTACGAACAGGAGTTACAAAAGGTGAAAAAGCCTGAAGTTTTTAACATTGAACAGATTATTCGCTGGCGCATGAGGCATGGTGTTCGCGAAGCTTTTGTGAAATGGCAAGGTTACCCTGCCAGCATGAACAGCTGGGTACGAGAGATAGATCTTTTAAATGCCTGACAAGTGACGACTGACAACAAGTACAGCCATCAGCACACCTACTGGTGAACAAATTCATTCCAATACAACAGCTCATTTTATTACAAGACTGCTGAGGACGCTACGTTTCCAGGGGCGATGGGAGGTTGGTTTATCGGAAACACATTTCCCAGCCCTCTTCAAGAACATTACGACTGTAAACAACAATTTAGAAATAGGTTTCAAGGATGATCTCATAGATGAACAAATCGATTTCAACATTGTTTCACCAGTAAGAATTCCGACACTCCAGTCTTTCATAATCGAAATTGAATTGGTGTTCTCTTTTACCATAACACTTCTTTAGACCAAAACGTCACCATGAGTTTGCCTCTGAATGTCGGGATTCGCTTTAACACTCCCGAATTCTGTAAGGTGTTCAATGTTTCGCCAAATACATTCTACGAGGAACGTTTCTCTCTAACCCCGGATTACAACCTGTCATTTAAGTGGGTGTCCGATTTTTCTGTTAGGTTAAGGTATCCCAAGTCGGCACCTCTATACCAAAAAATTTTTGAATTTAAGAGCACCAAATTGCAAAGTAGGGTAGCCGCTATTGATTTTCTAAAAGATAGTTTTAGAACGGCGGGTATCGAGACAAAGATGGTTAATGATCTTGTATTGTTTATGGGGTCCTCAACACAGTTCATTGAATTCCCAGCAGCTGTCAACATTGGATTTATACCTGATAAGTTTCTGAACAAGAAATTGAAAACGCCTATTACTATGCCCTTAAACGACACAGATGACGGATTTATCGGTTTTGTTATTTTTGATCCACCTGACACTCCAGAACAGTGCATCTTAAAAATTCCCGAAGGGTATTATGATAGTCGTAGGGACGTAGTTGAGGCGCTCATTAAGTTGATTCCATTGAAAGAACAGGCTTTTTACAAAATCAATCTCACACCTAACAAATGTTTTCATTTCAAATGCACAGAAGGCCGCTAGATTAGTTTTAGCGAGGGTTTATGTTACACATTGGGTTTACAAGCTGAACTTTCCGACTTGGAACTCGTTATTGGTGAGGGTTCAACCCCAATAGATCTTACACGTGGCATACATGGTTATTATCTGTATACAGACATCATACAGCCGCAGGTTGTGGGTAACACATTCGCTCCACTCCTACAAATCATACCCGTTTCACATGCCAGACGAGAAGTGATTTATCAGGCTTTTCATTCATCCGACTACTTTCCCGTAAGTAAAAATGTCATAGACACGATTGAAATCGCGGTTCATTCAGACCATGGGGATCTGCTCTCGTTTTTAACAGGCAAAACCGTAGTGAAATTACATTTTCGTAAGAAACAACTGTAGGGCGAGGTTGATTTCTTTTTTCTCTCCTCCTCAATTACTTCAAGATGCATATCCCCTATCATCTGAGCCAAGAAGCAATTTCGGGTTACTATTTAAACTAGAGAGGGAATGGCTTACCTGTGTTTAGAGGGTCGGTTTACCAGAGAGGCAATGGGATTGGTTCAGTATTTTCAAATCTGTTTCACTTTGCAACACCTTTACTCAAATCCATGGGTAAGATTCTCGGTTGACATGCCCTAAAGGGCGGTGTTTCCGTTTTTAATGATGTGATAATGGTCAAAATCTCAAACAGTCGCTGTCATCACGAATGAAAGAGGCTGGAGGTAATGCCATGCAGGAAATGGGTGCTAGAGTTCAGAGAGGTAGAGGTCGCGTTAAAAGACGAAATTCAGCATTTCCTACTCATTCACATGTAAAAAGGTCCAGAGGCAACAGCGTGGAGACCTTTCTAAAGAGTGAATACAGACAAAGAAGTCGAGTGCAGCATTCAAAAAAGCTGAAAAACAAGCAGAAGAAACAGAAGAAGACAAGGAAGAAACAGAAGAAGTCAACAAAAAGACAGCCAAAATTACGTTCTAAGCCAATTTTAAACATACGTCCTTTATCATCAGTTTACGCCTAATACATACGTAATCATGGTATCAATAATACACCAGCTGAGCACTGAATGTCTCAACAGCGATCTCGACATTTTTCTATACCTCACATGAGCGCTCAACAGGAAAAACGACACGTCACGGGGTACCAACCAACAGCCATCATCAACCAAGACGGGCCTATTGAATTCTACGTATCTGGTTTGGCAGATTTTTACACGGATCTTGATCAAACTACATTAAGCTTAGAAGTCGTTATCAACAAAGGGGATGGACAGTTACCAGCTGGTGATGAAACAGGACCTGTGAACCTTTTCTTACATTCGCTATTCTCACAAGTCGATTGCTATCTAGGTGATACGTTAGTTAGTCATAGTAATAACTTATATCCATACAGAGCTTATTTTGAAACTCTTTTGAACTATGGTCAGACTTCTAAACAAAGCCAACTCACAACAGCTGGGTATTGTAAAGACACGGGCGGTAAAATGGACAGTGCTGACGATAAAAACAATGGGTTTAAGTTACGTAAAAAACTCGCACGAAACGACGTTTACTACATGGAAGGCCCACTCCATTTAGACCTCTTTCGGCAGTGTCGATTGCTATTAAACTCCACGGATTTTCGTCTGAGGCTTTGCAGAAGTAAACCCTCCTTTGCTCTGATGTCTGATGTAGCTAATCCCAATTATCAGATTACAATCTGCAAACAACTAACGCATTTTACCCTATCGGACGGGTTGAAATGAGGTCAGTGAGTATTGCTACTGGAACTAGAAACCACATCATACAGAACTTAATTACTGGTCAGATTCCCTCCCGGTTGATTTTTGCATTTACATCGAGTGAAGCCCAGAATGGTTCTTTTACTTCGAATCCATTCAACTTTCAACATTTCAATCTATCTTTCTTCTCCCTCTGATTGGATACTCATGCAATTCCTCTAAACCCTCTGACGCCGAATTTTTCCTGTGGGTCATACTTGAGAGAGTTTGTTCATTCCATGAAGGCACTTGGGATTTGGAAAGAAGACAGAGATGTTGACATCAGTCAGTTCGATTACGGGTCTGGTTACACATTTCTGGCCTTTGATCTTTCGGAGGACAGGAATTATTATACAGATAGATATAACCTTATACGTAACGGTACGTTAAGCATTGAAGTTCAGTTTTCCGAACCTTTAGCTAATTCGGTGAATCTGCTTGCTTATTGTCAATATCAAAATCTCCTGGAAATCAATAAAGACAGAACCGTGAGCTTCGATTTCTCGAATTAAGGTCGATGGATACGCAAGAGCTATGGAGGGCTCTCGAGAGAGATCCATGCACATGTACTATGGCAAGAGGTGTTTTCCCGGCGGATTTGGTGCTTCAACTCAAACCTCTTCATCCATCTTTACTCATTGCTAATAGGAATGATTCCAGTAAGCCAGGCTCGCATTGGTTGGTTTTTTTTATACCGTCCCGCAAACAAGCATACATCTTTGATTCTTTCGGAATGTTTCCTCAACCACAATTCCAACCGTTCATGTTTATGCACGCGGAAAAATGGATCTACAACACGAGAATAGTGCAACATCAGATGTATGACACATGCGGTCATCACTGCCTACATTACCTGAAATTAGCAGCCAGGAGTTATTCTACGGCAGACATCTTGAACAACACTTATACAAATGAACTGCTTTTAAACGACTTACTCGTGAAATGTGAAATCATCCAAGACGAATATACTAGCAACTCTGAATTTAATATCTGTCAAAAGGCCAAATGGAACCAATGTTGCAAACCTTTAAATTGCTCTGTTTAATTATTCTAATTATTATTATTATCATCTGTTTTATTCAATTTCTGTATATTCATTTGTTCAAATAAACTTTTCGTATTCAGATTGAATTTGTGTTTGTTTGTGGTTACTTTTAGTCTCTAATAAATAAATAAATAAATAAATAAATTACACAATCAATGGTTTTCATACATTGAATTACATTTTTATTCAATTTTTTTTTTTTTACAGACGTTAAAATAAATTTTATCATTTGCAATACAACCTAATATTTTACGTTAAATTGTTATTTATTGTTAGAGGTTTCTTCAGGTCGGGGATGGGTGATAATATGTCTTGTATTAAACTATTAATGTTCGAGCCTCGTATTGATTTCCCTCCGATTGACACAGTTCCTTTTTTATTCCATGTGAAAGGTTCCTTAAGGTATCTTTCGTAGTGTCTCTATGAAACGTGTACGTGGGGAGGGCTGCTCAACAGGCGAACTCACTACGTTTCCCGGTCGTCCGTCCTCGTCGTAAGCCTCTTTGAATCCGCTAACCATTGCGATATACTGTCAGTGGGGGTTTTTTCTTTTAAGTCTGCAGACATGCGAAAATCGGGTGAATATACGAGTTGTTGTGGATACAGATAAGTGGGTGTTTCTTGAAGGGAGGGCTGTGACAGCGTTTGAGCCATTAAAGATGGGTTTGAAGGTGTTTGAGGTTTGGCTTGGGTTGAAAGACTTGTTCGTTTCGAATGAGCTTCACGACGCCTTGCTCTTAGATATTTTTGAAGTGTGTTTAAATAAAGGTCCATTTTCTGATGCACATTCAAATCTGATGCTTTTAAAATCTCATTGATTTGAGAATCCAGTTGTTTATTACGTATTTTTTCAACATCATTAACCCGGCGTCACTCGCGCGAGCGGTGTTTACACCGCACTTTTTGATTTTTTTGATATAGCTCATCATACAGAGGCGCTAGCTTGTGATGACTTCCATGTATTTCAAGTACAACTTATTGGCAACAAATAGCGCCGGTGTTGATATCATTCATTTTATCGAAAGTGAAGATTAAAGCTATGTTTTCTAGCTTGGTCTCACTTTGCGGTGCAAACACCGCTGCGCGAGCAGTCATGTAAGTAAATCTTTGACAAAAACATGATTTCCTAAAAATCACTTTAAAATCACTTATTTTCTTCTAATTTGTATATGTGGTCATAAATTGCAATATCTTGAGTTATTAAATAAAATTGCACTGAGTTCTTTTTTTATCAAATAAAATCACTTTGAAAAAGTGCGGTGTAAACACCGCAGCGCGGGTAGTGATGTTATAAAATTCGGCGCGAGTGACGCATTCTCCGCGATGATGAATTAGTGATGATTGTTTATGATGATGAATGTAGAATTTTGACATAAAGGAATTTATAAATGTATAATAAAGAATATTTTATGTTATGTTATCTCACTAAGTTCTTTTTTTTATCAAATAAAATCACTGTTAAAAAGTGCGGTGTAAACACCGCAGCGCGGGTAGTGCTGTTATAAAATTTGGCGCGAGTGACGCCGGGTTAACCACACTAGGTTCAACCTTAGGTTGACCATGTTCAACGGGACGCGATGACTCAGGGACGCTCATCTACGGGACACGATGGATAGTAGCGTGAAGGAACCTTTGATATTCCTGAGCAGGTAGTAAAAAGTACTTTTGCATGTTCTTAACTAATTAATTTATTCAAAATAGGTGCTTCCTAACAAAAGTGGTAGCAAGAATCCGTTCCCACGTTGGTTTAGATCAGTTTTCTTGGCCCTTAATGAAATTTTTTTATGGGCTAAACCTTTTATTTTCCGCAAATGTTGTTGAATGGGTGGTGTCCAGTCGACTCTATGATGTAGAATGTTATGACAGATCTCATACAGGGCTTTAACTTGATTAAGAGTGGCATGTTGCATTAACGCTTTCCTATGCTGAGGAGTCGAGTGTTTCAAAGCTCCTAGAAAATGACGATGTTTCACAACCAGAGGAATCATGACCCGCTTTAAACCCACGCTTTATCCGCATAAACCACGATAGGATTTTCGGGCGCAAAAATCTTACTACTGCAATCTCAGAACATCAGGACAACTCTGAGTTAAATCAAGTAGTAAATAACTATGCGGTTCCCGAGTGGCTTCTTTAAAGGCTTCGATGAGTAAACGTCCTTAGCCTGTTTGCGATGCCAAGGTGCGAATCTGTCCTATGTCTCTAGGTGACTTTAGCAGAAAGATGAACTGGGTATTTAAACTTATTGTACGGATGATTTTTGAATGAGCAAAGAGGTTCTGAGTTATTAACAACACAGAGAAGTTGAGATGATGACTGTAGCGCGTGTAGATTTTCTCAACAAGGTCGTTATTTTTCACTTCATTTAATAAATTGTCTAAAATCAGTAAAGCCTGTTCAGGTATACGTTCGTGTATCAATTTTTCATCTGGCACCCTGGCATGAAACGTATTTTCAGGTAGGTTCAGATTTTTAACAACTGGTAGGATTAAAGCTCCATAGCAGTAAATTATTTCCGTAGGTGTCGGGTCCATCACTTCATCTCTATACTTTAACATTTGAGCTACTAATGTAGACTTGCCGCTGTCCGAACAATCAGCAACAAGAGCCAAAAAGTATTGCGTAAATTTAACAGTTGCATTTATTTCCATGATGAAAAAAGGGGAGATAGAGAAAATTTCCGTAAGAGTTTACAAAGGCTATGTTGAATGTTGAATGACGCAAATCTCTTTTTAAACGCACTTTATTTCAAAAAGCCACAACTTACGTAATTCATACTCTGCGAAATTATCCGATGTACAGTTTTATCACAAAGGATTACAGGTAAGGTTGTTTTTGGCAAAGCCGGAATTTCTCCATAGACGGTTTTTGCGATTACGGATTTTATCTTCAGACGGTTTTTACGATAGCGGAATTTCTCGGTAGACACTTTTTACGATTGCGATATTGCTCTGCAGACGGTTTTAATGGTGTCGATATTTATAGTTAAGTCGTTTTATCTTACGTGAAATATCACCAAATAAGCTTATACCCCACAACGTTTTTTAAACAACCCTACAAAGGATCTATTTTCGAGGATAATTATCCGTTTGGGTGTTGGTGCTATTATCAATGTAAAGCATTATTTTTAAAATTTCCTCATAACCGTTGATACAATGCAATGCAATCAACAACAATAATATACAAGCACTACAAAGTCGAAACAATGATCCTCTTTGTATGAGGGGCGTAGATCGCTCCATTGGCTTCATTAAAGAAACTTCAGAGCAAAAAAGACCACAGATATTTATGCAGATATCAGTCATCAGCTTTATATATTTACGTGTTTAGAGTGTGAATGTAGGATCTAAACTGAAACAACAAGGTCTCTCCAGGGGATCGGTTCCACAGCAAACAGACGTACGAGCTATCCAAGGGTCCATCCGACGGGTCCGGGAATGCGTCGTAAGGCGAGACCCAAGAACTAGGATTCCCCGAATGTTTGGAAACACTAAGGCGGACTTCAGTTAACGGGCTTTTTTCAAAGCCCGTTAAATGTACGCCGTACATCAGAGGATTATGAAATTAATTTTATTTCAGCCTCAGGCCACCTGAACATGGCTGCCATCACGTGATTAATCAAGAAAAGATCATCGGCCAGCTGTGTGACCACACCCCCAATTGGAAACCTGATAAAAATGAAATCAAAGGTAAATAAAGCCACACCCAAAAGACCATAAATCACCACACCCAAAACAGGACTATGCCCAAAACAAGAGCTAATGCCCAAAAAAGGACCAACGCCCAAAAAAGACCACCCCCGAAATAGAGGACCAACGCCCAAAACAGGTGGGCCAACACACAAACAGACTGACAACACCCAAAACAAGAACCACACCTAAAAGGACAAACCCTCAAAAATCCACACCAGAGGGCCAGAGTATGACCAAAGCAGAGACACCCTGTCGAATAGCCAGAGGGCTGGAAGCAAGGGACAGGGTCCCAGGGGACCCTAGCGCATTCCAGAGCAGGCTGAGAACAAAAGTAAAAGTGTCGGCATCCTTTGATCTTTCGAGAAATCACCCCCTCCACATTCCATTCCGCTCCGATCGAGTACTATTCTACTGAGTTGTATTGCTCCAACATTCCTGATGATCTCAGCGTTCCACCAAAAAACAATCAAGCTCTTCAAGATGAAGAATCTGATATAGAAGACGTCAATACTCCTCATAATGCACAAATAGAAATAGATAGTTCCGAAAGTTCCAGTGAAGTCGAGAATGAAGAAAGTATTCCCGATCAGCAGATGCTGTATGGCAAGGATGGAACTGCATGGAATCTGACAAGTCCTGTAAGTACTCAAACAACACAGCAAAACGTTTTACCAAAAATCAGGACCTGTAAAAAAAGCTCAATTCCTTTCAGTTCTTGAAACCTTCAAGTGCATTTTTGATAACATTATGTGCAATATCATAATCAGGGAAACAAACAGGAAAGCCAAATCTGTATATTCTCAGTAGAATGCAGAAAATCCAAGCAGCTCTCCCAAAGTTTGGAAGGAGTTGAAAGACGAAGAATTCGATAGTTATCTTGGGATTCTCATTACAGCAGGGGTTCACCATTCTTGCTCAGAATACATCAATTGTCATCGCCCAGTTTGTGATGAGCATACCAAAACAATCCCAAAATGTTATGCTTGTTCTGCAAATGTGTAAGCTTTTGAACTGATGTTTTTACTGATTGATATTGTAATTATCTTAGAATTGTTTTTGTAATTAAAATTCATTTAAAGTGTGATCATTCTTTTTTATATCGTTTTTTATATCGTTTTCTTGGGTAATAGTTATAGGGGTACCCGGGTGCCCTTATCATGGTTGAAAAGTGTAAAAGACTTTCAAAATTTTTTTTGAAATTACACAAACTTTTTTTACAATTATTTTTTCTTAAAACTGTATAGGATTACCAACGGGGAAAATACGAATGTATGATAGATAATTTTTATGTTAAACACGAAAATGGCACCCGGGTACCCAGTCATGGGGAAGAAGGTTAAATTGTTCTGTGTTTGGGTGTGTAAATAAATTATGCGAATGAGACTTCATGTTTCATCTATTTCTACAATTAGACTAAATTAAAGAAGCAGTGGATTAGCTTTTGCCAAGCAGAGAAATGCTATCCAAATGCGAACAGCGTATTGTGCTCAGTTCATTTTGAAGTGCATTTTCCTGTTATTTTAAATTCATTATCAAAAAAATTCATTGAAACTAGATTCTGTTGTAACTCCAAACGGGCAGTGATCTTCCAAAACAATGACAGCGATAGATGTGTACTAAGCGCCAAATAATAAAGTAGGCATTTCTGCTGTCATAAGATATGTGCACACGCCATGGCTAGCTGGAGGGGGGGGGGGGGCTCTACAACCTCCGGTTGCTGTATTTCACAGAAAATCCCATAGAGCGCCATTCCATGCTGGTGGTGACCTTTTGAACTAATTTTTTTTTGGTGGGTATGAACTTCCCATGCCCTCTTGTATAATATTACCAAGTATTATAGCTTTTAGTCCAGTATTTTTTTATGGCCATGTCAAAATGGAACTTTAATTATAAAGACCCTGTATATCGGCGTCACTGCTATTAAAATTACTACAGTTACTATCGCTATTTATATATGCTAAGTTATAATCTAGACCATCATCTTTCGTTTGAAACAAAGTTGTTTTACGCATTTTTAAGCTCAGAAAGATTCAAATAAAATATCATCAATCAAAGCTTTTTCCCAGCAACTCTCTGTTTCAAAACATAACTTTGTACCAGGAGTGTATTACTAGAGTGTCTAACTTCCATGTTTAGCTAGGGCCCATCCTTAAAGGGCAACTGACACCAAAAATCACCTATCAATTTTAATATTTTTTAACATAAAAGAACATAAACCAATCTAATTCGACTTGTAAAATTTTTATAATTTAAGTAGTTTTTTAAATATAATTTTTCAAACATTAGTTTTCAAAACTCATCTCGTTTTCAGCTTCGCCACAATTCACCACTAGGCGTGATGTCATACAGGAGAATCATCTTGGCTATCTAACATAGAATAACTCATCATCGTTTTTCTTTTTCGATCATTTTCTAGCCTTAATTTTGGAAAATCTAAATTAAAAAATCAGATCCACTGACATTGAAATGTTCCTTGTTGCACTATCGTTATTCGGGTTCAAAATTTGCAACAAATTGAATTTTATTTTTTTTCTCATTATTTGAATAATGTGTGTGTGTCGGTTTCAAATGTTCAAGTAAACATTACAACATTTAAAAAGTGAGCAATTTATACATGAACTGTGGCCTTGGCCTCTCATCTTATTTCTCATTTTTTACTTTTGTTTATATTTTATATCTTTCCCAATGTGTGACAATTGTTTATAAGGGGCACATATATATCGTTAAATCATTTCATATTTACATATTTAATCAATTGTCGATTGGTTTATTAACATGCCTTATCAATTGATTAACAATTAGGCTTGTCCGTTTATAGATTAATAAAGCAGTTATAACATTCTCTTAAGTATTTACTTCGTTGTAATAATATCGCACTCCACCCATAGATTTCTCACAGTCGTTCATCTCACATCCATCCATATGAGAATGGGTGCTCATATGGCCGCAATTAGCACCTCCACGAATTAAAAATTTTAAAATTCACTTCAATACAGGTTACATTAAAAAACTATTGGAAGAAGGTTTTTTTCTTTGTATAAACCCAGAAGTCAGGAAGAAGATTATGGAGCAGAAAAACATTCCTCCTTCCACCATACCTGCTTCTGTTTCAAAGAGGGAAAAGAGCGAAATTTTATTATGTCATGCACAAACGTTTAATAAAAGGCTAATAACGAAACGTTAGCGAGTATCTACTTTATCTGAAAAAAAAACAGTATAAGAGTGTGAAATTTACAACGAATACGCCCATTCAAAACCTTTATAATTATAATTGGCTGATGGAAAAGTTTTTCGAATCGCTGTAACTACACAGTCTAATGTGGGGATTTTTAATTTGTAGATTGCACGCAGTGGAAAAATTATAAAGCACGTATACAGAAGGCGTGACTAAATGGTAAAGTATTTATTTCGATAAATAGATTGATAACTAGGAAAATGAAACCTTAAACCCAAGGTAAAGTAGTATTATGCAAAATCAAACAATATAATAAACGCAATGGAAATAAAATGGGAATCTACTCGATTCATGAAAAATATAACTTATATAAACACACATTTATTGCACAGACAGACTAATGCTGACCAAAAATACACTGAAGATCACTGTATAAGCTTCACTATAACTCCTAAGTAGAAAGGAGAAAACAAACCTAATGAGTCCCATACTTATGACGATAGGAACTTATGACGATTGGTTATAAAGTCATAGACACTTAATTGAGGAATGGCCTCGTAAAATTAGTCTATCATTAGGGATGAATTCTAATTAGGGCTAATGAGAATAAAGCCTAACCAATCATTCAAGTGGGCGTTTAAGCCAAACGGCCACAGTCCACGTCAGCAAGAGAAGTAGTTGAGTCGGTAAGCTCTCAATTCGGGAAAAACTTCAGAAGCAATATTGGTGCTTAGGAATAGCTGAAATTTAACGCTTACCAGGCAGTCTATGCAGTGATAAACAGTCCAATAGGGAATCTTAATTTCATCCAAATAATCTGTAGTCGGAAAATCTCTGGAGCTCGCTATGCCACGTAGGCATTGCGATGGCTTCGTACTAACAGAGTTCTCCGTTCTCACTCGTCGAAACTCCGAGCTCGCTGTGTTTAGCAGGAATTGTCGCTGAATTGGATGTCTCGGTACTCCCATTCTTCACCTTCAGATGACTCATAATGCTGCCATTTCCATCTGTTCAGGTATTCGAGGCGTTTTTCTTCGCTCTCCTCTTTTTCATACCTCCCCATACCGCTGCCTCTTTGCTAATCCATAATTTCTTTTTTTCATGTCTTCATGATGAAACTCAGGCTCTTCCCGCCTATTGGTTGGATGTTGTTGACGCTTTTGACGTCGAACATTTCTCCGCTTCCCCTTCCAACTCGAATAGACGTAACAAGTGTGGAAGAGGGCGTTGACGTTATCGGAATCTTGAATATCGTTCAAATTCCGTGATATACTCGGCGCCTCCATCCGCAGAAACTCCTGCGAATTGACGCTATTGACGGGTCATGGATTGTTCCTCCTGTTTCCCCTTGCTGCTGTTTTCTGCTCTTGGAAGAACTTAGCTATTAGCCCTTGACACGGTGTAAGTTCTTTTCCGGTTCCCAAAGATCTGAATATGTTTTTCCACAGTTCTGCTGCTAAAGTGCACGTCCTGGTCGGAGATGATTACCGACGGGAACCCATGCACTTTAAACACCTGTCTGTCAACATGCTAATAGTCGCACCCTTTTTGTTAACTTATCCGTGATTGTCAATATTGCATCATATCCCCATTCAGTTAATGGCAACGGTAATATGTAGTCCAAACATATCGTGTGCCAGTGATGTGGAGGTATGTCCATGGGTTGTAGATAGCCAAAGGGAAGTTGTCTGGGCTTTGTTTTTCTGGCAGTCCTCGCACTCTCAAACTGCTTTACGGATATCCTGGTCCATATGATCCCAGTAATAAAACTCTTTAATTTTCTGTAGAGTTTTATTAACTCCTGGATGTCCAGCAGTAGGATTAGCATGCATTAATTTCAGCACAATTTCAATTACGGGTCTTGCTCTTGGCAGCACCAGTTGTATAACATCCTTCACCCGTCTACAGATTAGGCCTTTCTCAAAAAAAATATGGTGGACGTATTTTATAAAATAACTCCTTTGTAAATTTGCACTCGTCATAATGCCGAGTTACAATGTCCTTTATATTTTCTTCGGCTTGCCTCCTTTGTGTGCTGGCTAATATTGGTTTGGGCTTCTCTTGCTCCTGCTCCTTGCATGAGTATATTGCCGCAATGGCCATTAACTGATTTGGCTGGCTCTTGACTTGACAAGTCCACTTCCTTATTAGCAAAAGGCTTAATGGTGATATTGGTGCTAAATCCTGCTACCTTCTGCTCATTGCATCCTCTAATTTTGGGGTGGACTCCTGCTTGCCCAACAGTGTTTTCATCTGCTGCATTGCGCCCTTCGGCTCGGTGACTTGTATTTGAGTGAACAACGGCCGCAGTTGCTCGGGAAAAGCGGCTTTGTATAAACGCAGCTTCATTACCTCTGTGCATTCCATAACTTGTTTAGCTAACATACGGAAACACTGGTTAAAAAAAGCGATGTCTCTCGTGTAGCGAGTTTTACTCAAACTGCTTGGAATTTGCTTGTTTAATTGCTCTTGCTCTGACAGCTTTTTCTTTGTCATGATGACCACTCTGCTGTCTCCTGCCGAATTTATACACAAATGTCGCACTGAATCTTTGTGGTGGCACACAAAACCATAAACACTTCACCACAAAACACAAGTGAACACTTCTCACTTACGATGGGAATTGTGTAACACAAAGTAGCAGTTTCACGTCTTCATGACGAAACTCCCGCTCTTCTCGCCTATTGGTTGGATCTTGTTGATGCTTTTGACGTCGAGAATTTCTCTGCTTCCCCTTCCAACTCGAATAGACGTAACAAGTGTGGAAGAGGTCGTTGACGTCATCAGAATCTTGAATATCGTTCAAATTCCGTGACACACAGGAAGATATAGGTCTTCGATTTCTTTTTCCCTGATAACGCCATATCCATTTTGTGAACTGCCTGTATGATATGTATCTATAAAAACTAATAAAGGAAACATTTTTATAAACAGTACTTTTAATGTTCATTTCTGCACATTACGCGATGACTGATCATGCGACCGTGGCGTGGGAATTTATATTTTAAAGAGTGGGGGAGCTGTGTCCACTAGACTGCCCCCCTCCTCCGAATGAAGCAATTTGATATACAGGGTGAATCAGGTTCAATGGTCATAACGTACAATACTCATTTCCAAAAACGTTGGGACAGTGCAACATATAAGAAGAACTCCAACACATTTATTGTATTGCCGTTTATTTCAACGCATTATAATACATAAACGATAAATTAGGCATGGGATCACATATCTTATATGCTTAAAGAAAGATACAGGTGGTTTTCCTGTTTGGCACGTGCAACACACTCCCAAAAAAGTTGGGACAGCACGGCGTTTACCACGTTGTGGCTTCACCTCTCCTCTTGATGACACACTGTAATCTTCTGGGCATTGATAACACCAATCTTTCTAACACCGTAACCTGAATTCTGTCCCATTCCTGTTGGATATAGGTTTTCAGCTGTTCAACTGTCCGGGGTCGTCGCTGTCGTATTTTTCGTTTAATAATACGCCAAACGTTTTCTATAGGCGACATATCCGGGCTGCAAGGGAGCCAATCCAACTTACGAATGCGCTGCCGACGTAGCCATGCAGAAGTTATGCGCGCTGCATGCGATCTGGCGTTGTCTTGTTGAAATATACACTGACGTCGTCCAAACAGGCGCCTCTTAGATGACACCATAGCTTGTTCCAGGATCTGTATATACGCTTCAGCATTGACTGTGCCATTGCAGATGTGCAAGTCTCCCATTCCATGGCCACTAATACAGCCCCAGACCATGACAGACGGTGGTTTCTGTACCGAACGCCTGTAGCACGCTGGAATATCCTTTTCGTCTTTGGTCCGGAGTGTACGGCCTCCATTATTTCCGTAAACAATCGTAAAGGTTGATTCATCGGACCACATTATGTTCTTCCAGCGTGCTTGGGACCAATTGCGATGGTCTCGAGCCCATATCAGATGGCGACGTTGCTGTCGTTTGTTGATGTATGGCTTCCTTTGTGCATAGTATAACTTAAGTTTGCATTTGTGGATGCACCGGCGTACAGTATTCAACGATAATGGCTTCCCGAAGAAATCGCGGGCCCACGTGGCTATGTCCGTAATCGCAGCATTCCTATGCGTGATGCAGTGACGTCAGAGGATCTGAAGAGCTCGAGCATTCAGAATAGGTTTTCTACCTTGGCCTTTTCGAACTGTGATCTCACCACTATCTCGGTAGCGCTTGATAATATTATGTACTGTAGATGATGACAGGTTAATTCTTCTGGCTATTGCACGCTGAGAAACGTTGTTTGTGAATTCTTGAATGATTCGAACACGAAGATCTTCACTAACTGGCTTGCCTCGACCCATCATTCCGAATAAGTTACCTGAACGACGGATGGCAACTGTTATTTATACGGAATGTAGTACGACGTCATCATACTAGATTATTCCTGAACAATTCGGAAGGTTCCACTAATAACGGCGCTTTCTACAACGTATGTCCCTACTATTTTGGAACGTGTTGCAACACCCCCATTCAAAATGAACGTCCCGGCCACGATACAAAATGTTTTGGTGCACACAGTATATTTATGTCATTTCATAAACGTATCTGCTATTTTGTATTCGCGAGAAAGTTTTGTTACATCATCCCTTTTTGTTTTTTCTATATATTTTGCACTGTCCCAACTTTTTTGGAAATGAGTATTGTACCTAGCATGATCCTTTGCATGATTACAAGCTTAAAGTTCGTTATCGAAAATGTCGAAAACTCAAAATTTAAATTGCGTTGTTACGTTATTTAAGAACTTTCCGCACCAGCAGTTCATTAAATTCAAAGGGGCGATTACAATTAAACCGGCGGCAATTGTTGAGATTAAATGACGTTTTCGACAGGTTTTAAGCAAATTTCGCTTGATGTTTAGACCCTTAACATTTGAGTTTTGAACATTTTGCATAAGGAACTTTTGAGTTTTGGTAATCATGCAAAGGATCACGCTAGGTAGTTCATGACCATCGAACCTGATACACTCTGTATAAAACCTTAGTGAGACTACTTTACTTTTTCTTTACCACATATACAAACACACGCGTACACAGTTTTTTTTTAAATAAAAAAGATACGTGCAACGAATTTCTTGTAGTTAAAAAATATAAAACGATATAACATAATACAATAATATATAGCCTATTTTATTCTAATTCCTGAATAAAGTGTTTGCATATTTCTATTCATAATTTGTCTTTAAGATTTTTATCTGAATATTCTTTTAACTTATAATTAATAAAGAGCAGGTCGTTTTACAATTTCATTATTAAACAGCTCTATATAAATTGACATTTTTATGACAGTTTTTTTAAAAAAAGTTGTTTACAGCAAAATTAGTCTGAAAAAATTCCCAGAAAAGCTGGAATATCTAGAAGTTACAGTGGGGGTGATAATTTTTTTAGCTCAGAGCAACGAAATTATTACTGGTGCGCGTGCCCTTTCTATATCCTATTGAATCTATTCAAGTGAGCAACAATTGAGTTACCTTCAAAATGGGTCTGGTTGCTTCTTTTTAGTTGCCACAATCTTTAAATCAACGTTTCTCAAACTGTGCTCCACAAAACAATTCCCGGTGCTCCGCGGTCAAGTTTGAAGTTATATACAGCATATAGCTGTGAGATATATTAGTGGTCCGCGTTGAATTTCCAATTTCAAAGGTGTTTCGTGGTGAGAACCTCTGTTTTAGACAATGCGCGGGCTCCCACAGAATTCCATGTTTTGGGAAACTATAAAGTTGACAAAAAAAATTTCCAGTGCGCGCATACCCTAAGTAATGGTTAAATTAATAAAAACTTCATTTACCTTGGTCGCATGATCAGTCATCACGCGATATGTAGATAGTGAACATTAACCGAAATGGTTATTAGGAGCTGTAACATAAAAGCTACATATAAGAATGCGCCCTTGATCTGTAAGTTTATCGGTCCGGCCGTCCAGCCGTCGGCCGTTTGCACGATAACTTGAAAACGGATTAACTTTTTCAAATTCTATTTCCAGAAATGTCAAATTCTTAGCTCGGCGGTAACAACTTTTCAGAATTTTTCGTGGACCTCTTCAAGTCGAATTCACGTGCTAAAACAGTGAGTGTAAAGAATACCATGATAATGGCATGTCATATAATAAAATAAGTAAACATTCCAAGGAGGAGCTTTAGCAGTGAAGCAGAAATACATTTATACATTTATTAAAAAGAAATTAAACCCACCCCCGGGTAGGGGAAGGCAAGTGGCAGATCTGCAGTCATCTATTCTTGCCCCTTTATCTGCACTTTTTACCTCTCCCCAAGTTTTTTAATCAAAAAAATTGATTTTCTCGAAGTCATATGTATAAAATGTAAAAAAAAAACGCATCTTCTTTCCTTTTTCATCATTTCCGAACGTATGATATATAACATGCCATATGTTGCCATAGTTCTAAGGACCAAGTGATTGCCACCCTCGCAAAACCGACCCCCCTGGAAAAATTGGGCCTAAACTTCATAGTACTGTAGATCTTGCCTAGAGGAATCCGGATACCGAATTTCACGCCTTTACGTACTGAAATAGCACACAGATATGTTGCCCTCCCTGAATCCCACCCCCGTGTCACCGCATTCGGCGGTGACTTGCAATGCCATTACTCTCGAGCACTTTCGGCAACTCTACAGACTTGGGCTCTGTGGGCGTGGCTTCACCTATGACGTGTCATTTGCTCAGGCTACGTAGTAGAAATAGCTTAAGTAACTCCGACGTTCAAAACGGTTGCCTAATAACTAAAATAAGAGGAAAATAGGAAAATAAGAGCTTTCAGAGAATCTTCGTCGGAAAAACAATAATATGTTTCTAAAATAAATACAAAAATACGATCTGATATTTTATCTCAATTCATCCTAATATATTTTGGTTCTAATTTTGATCCAAGTTAACATTATTGATAGGAGATGGCGCAACCAGAAAATGGCAGCTGAAGATAAATATAATATAAGATTAATTGAAGAGTCAGGTTTATTAGGTTTTATTGGTTTTGAATTATCATTATTTCGAAAAATAAAGTCTTCTGAAACAGAAAAGAAAAAACAGTCCAGCAAGTGGGATCAAGAAGGTTCGGGCATTTGAGTGCCATGATTCCACTACGTTTGTTCCGCTTACCATTGAACAAAATTGGACAATCGTAGTATTATTTTAATACTGTGTGCAGATTAACATCGTTTTTAATGTGCTTGATGTTTTTTGTAAGTGATCTTGCGATTTTAACGATTTTAATAAAGATGATTTTTATATTTTACTACATATGTCATGACAGGAGAATAATTAAAGATTAGAATGCATAAAGTAAAATAATTAGAAGAAAATATCTCAATTACTTAAGAAAAAGCATTGGTACACTCCATTGAGAGGTTGGGTTTTTGGCAGAAGCTTAAAAAAATTTATTTTCTTGGACAAATAAAAGAAAAACATGAAACTAGTGCATTTTCATAATAATAATTAAAAATAATAAAATATACCATTTAAAATTTAAAAAAACTAGCAAAAAATGGGGATTAATACATATTATGTAGTCTATTGAGTCGGGAGACCACTAGTTATCTCAAGATATTTTGCACCACTGGATGGTACATATACAAATATGAAATAACAATTAGAAAACATTATAGAACAAACATAATTATAGAGAGCACAAAATTAGAATGTATTTAAAATTTAAAATAAGAGATGGGAAAAACCCCAAAATGAACAAGATAAAGGCGTGCTAAAAGTTATAAAAATGCAAAGAAAATGAAAATCCGTGTGAAAATTAACAAAGTTGGACGAAATGAAGAAACTAATAACAGAATAAGATTATTTAAGTGCAACCAAGTATGCAGAATCACAGCCTACGTGATTAGAGAGCTGTGGTAGATTAAAGAAAAAAAATCATTATTAAGTTTTTAATTGTAAATTCTCTTTTTACGTAAGCTTACTTATGTTTGTTATTTTATTTTTTTTACTAATTTTTTTTATATTTTACTTTTTACATCCTTGCATTTACTATTTATTTATTCTCGATATTATTTAATATTGAAGAAACATATAAAATAATTTTTGAAAAGAAAAAAAGTCACCGAAAGGGAAATCGAACCTAGCTACACAGATGATTTTTCCTATCATTAACTATTTTCCTATCGGGAACCTCGACAAACGAGTCTTTATTAAATTTATAAGATTTCAAATATTATTTTTACTTAAGTAAACTGCGACCTGTGTCAACGCCACCTAAAAGATGGTGTTTCTTTGTTTCTCTCTAGATGGCGGTGCCTGTGTCATGGCATAGGAGAAGCTCCGCCCAGTGAGCTCAAGTCTGTAGAGTTGCCGAAATTGCGTTCCTATCCCATGACCGCCATTGCTACTGGGTTAGGCCTACCCTACGCGAGTCCTGGTAGTGGTGCCGACTTCAGGAAAATATTGGGGGGGGGGACAACTTTTGTATACCCATCCAGAAGAATGCGCAAAACAAGAAAAGTACTGTAAGAAATTTGAAAAAATATAGCGCATGGAAAAAAAAAATTGAGGGGGCATGTCCCCCCACCCCCAGCAAAATTTTGGGGAAGGGCAGAAAGTGTCATGCCCCCCCCCCCCCCCCCGATTCGGGGCCTATGAGTCCTGGTACTATAACGTTTCATGATTGTTTTAATAGTGCAAAGCTGCTTGTACTTTAATAATCTTGGATTTATAGTGGTTTATGTAAAGCCGATTTTCACAGCAAGCATTTTAATATTCAGCTGAACGATGTGATTGTCCTCCTGGATAAGATTAACAATTTCAGAAATTTTTTTAATATCCCATGTTTACATCACTGTATGCCTGTCCGTAATAATTAAATTTTTAAAGTGGGGAATTTTATAGATAGATTATATAGAGTACATTAAACGGGAAATACGATTTCTGACCAATACATCAGTTTTGTTTACACCTGTACATGGTTCATAAAAAGGGAAAATTAGGCAAATAACGCACCGTACCCAAGTCGTACACCCGTTTTCACCTGATCATTTAATGGTTTGACCAAGTATGACCAAGTCGTACTTCCCTCTGCAAATCTTCCATTTTTTAATGGTTTTTTTTATCTTTTAAATTGAAAGTTTGAATCCTCTTTTTTTAATCGATCATCAATGTCAAGGGTGTAAAAAAGCATGGGAAGGGCCACGAAAGCCCAGAAGTGACAGCGTTAATTGAAACTTGCCTGTTTATAAGTTAAACTTTCCGATCTTTAGTTACAGCTCCACTTTTACTTAATTCAAGTTTTTAGGCTTTAACAGGCCAATTTTGATATAATACTGCCATTGTCTCACTCTCAATGAAATCATAAATTCCACAACCAAGCCAACACGCGAAAAGCATTCACGTAATCCGACCACACGCCACAATTCCGCATGCTAATATAAATTGGTTCAGTGGTACGTGTTTTAATTGTACCATTGTAAATTTCAATGCTAAGATATGTCATGTAGCCTAATTTATCAAAAAACAAGAAATGACGGAAACGAATGAATATAACGGAAAATAATGATTCGCGTGGTTTCTAGGAGGTGAATATCCAAAAATCTTTCATGGACTTATGAATAACACATCGAATATTTTATTTAATATCTAAATCGACATCGTTGCGTAATGTAACGCCTCGGAAAGTTCTTACGAAAATTGTTTTGATTTATTTTCCATTCGAACCAGCAGACACGCATGGGCCGATAACATGTGGCGTCACCACGCGCTATTTTTTTTAGTGAAACTGCACCATTAATGTCGTGGCCACTAACTCGCCGGATCTTAATCTGATAGAGCACTTTTTGGATGTCATGGAGTGGCAGTGTAGAGCTCGGACATCACTATGTCGGAATATCTCGACTTTGCGTGACCGCTGCGTAGACATTTTTAACGATCTGTCTCCAGTCATCTACCAGAAAACTTGTGGCATCGATGCCAATCTGTTTTGCAGACCAAAGGTGGTGCAAAGCGTTATTGAGTAGGTGGTCATAATGTTTTGGCTCTTCAGTGTAGTTCGTTCAGGTTAATTGGCTGATGAGGCTTTCTCAGAGGTCCGGCTGTAGGGTCTATCAGATTTGGGGGGGGGGGGGGCACACTCCAGGCCGCTAATATTAGCAGCTTCAAACATATACAGCCTATTTAAAAGCCTCGAAAATATTAGTTGCCCCGGCCTCGCATTTTCTCTGAAAGCTCCTGGATGTAAAGGAGTATTCACATAAGCATGCAGACACCTTACGGCTGGATTTATCTGATTATGGTCAAATTCCAAACAGGTTCTCTAATTTTTTCACAAATCACCTACAGTTAGTTATTTTGTCAACGAGACAGGGCCCTCTTGATTCTAAAGGCCTTGGCTAAACCAACACCACCTGGGCAGATTCAGGCGTTGTTACCTCATCATTAGTCGACCAAATTTAGGACTTATTATTGGTAGAAATGGGATTAACAATGTTCTACTAAAGATGAAGTAACAATTATGACGTTTACGTTATCAGCCCTTATGTCTAGGGGTGGGTTCATTTATTCGCTCGTAGTCATGCTCCGAGTCAATGTGATCACGTGATCAGAATACTTGCGTCATGGCTCAGAGTCAACTGAGGCCAAAGAGATAACAAGGCCTGGAAGCAAAAAGGTCACCTAACCAACTGGGTGCTAGCAACAATCCAAACTGCGTTGTTTCCACCAAAAGGAAAAACACTGATTGTTAACAATCAAGACGGAGACAATGAAGATTGGATTGTTGTTAGCACCCAGTTGATTAGGTGACTTTTTCGCTTCCAGGCCTTGTTATCTAGTAGGCCTCGAGAGTCAATCGTAGACAACGACAAAGACAGGCCTCGGCGCGGAAAAGTCACAAGACCATACTAGTCCGAGTAACAATGTAACTTTCATTGTTTCCATCATAGGTTTTAACAATCAATATATTTTCGTTTGCTGGAAACAATAAGGTTGGATTGTTGGCCGAACTACTATGATCAGGTGACTTTTCCGCGCCAGAGCAACACCAGCTAGATAGAAAGCCTGCGCACAAAAACGTCATACATTGTTATATCACGCTAAAGCGGCTATTGATAATCGTATATCTACCAATTATAAACCATAAATTTGGCCGATTGATGATGATGTAATAATGTATACAGTTTCTGTGTGCAGGCCTTCTGTCTAGGTGGTGTTGAACGGGGCCTGTCTTTCTCGCTGGCTACGGAGTCAACATAAGGACGTAACAATCGAAGACATTGATATTTATAATCATTTGTGAGCAGTACAGTCTATAGATATTCATAGTCCATTTTCATATTCATAGCTTCGGCCATTTTCCATTGTTTCGAGAATCTAAGGAAAACAGATGGCGCCAGGTGCCGCATAGATCGCACTAAAGGCCGTTTCACATTACCACCTTTGCGAACGAAAATCGGACGAAAAAATATCGGACGGCATTTTCGCAGTCCGATGTAGCTTTCACATTACATGCGAAACGACCGACTGTCGGTTGCCTGGTGCATAGGATGCGAAAATCATGCGTCCAGTTTGATTAGATATTTTTCGCATCGGACCGATTCCACCATATGTGAGAGCCAATCAAAAATGACGTTTACAGCTATTGTTTACGTATCCTCGAGGAAGAAGAATATTGTTGTCTATCTATCATTGTTCAGTGTTTTTCTCGGATGGAATGTTTGCAGTTATAAAAGAGATACTGAAAATGAGTTATGTTTATAAAATGTCTAATTGTTGAGATTAATTAAATTAATGAAGTTAACTAAAATAGCTCCATATTATTTCGCTGAACAACAGTATGCTTTTAAAAACGTTAATATTCTTTGCCTGCATAGCAGAATGCACCGTCTTGCAAACAATAAACGTTTCTTTCTTAAAATTAATGATGATGATGATGATGATGATCGATAATCACGATACCCGATAGACATGGCAGACATGTTTGTTTTCTTTGCGCATTTATTTGCGCATGCCGACAGCGCTGTCAATGTGAAAGCAACCTGTAAATTTCGGACGCATGATTCGTAGACGGTTGTCGTGTGCCAACGGGATTTCTGTCGTCCGAAATTCGGCCTATATTTTGTCGTCCGATTTTCGTTCGCAAAAGTGGTAATGTGAAACAGCCTTAAGGCCGACCACAACCTGCAGTAGAGATTTTCATTCAAACTGAATATGAAAGTAAAGTTTCTATATGCCGATAGGGCGGCGCTGCAGGCTCAGTTTGCCGATTGTACATGCAGCGCCACTTTTCAATAGAGTTCCCGCCCTACCGGGAGCTAGAAACTTTAGCTTCATTTTAACAATGAAGCCCGATGACAATGTATATCTATAGATCGTGGTGAGCAGTATTGCCCATTTAGCCTTTTTTCCATAGCTTGTCTTTTGTTGAACATTTTTAATAAAAATTACACAATGCACATAAACCATCTACCAATCATTCACAAGTTTTCAATTCTCTTCAAAAACTCTCATCATTATCCATTAGTGAATTTTATGTTATTATTATTATTTACTAGTTGTGCCCGCGGCTCTGCTCACGTAGAACTCAGTGCGGAGAAAGCCAGGGCAAAAGATAGTTCAAAAACTGCCGCCAAAGAACAAAAACTAAACAACAACAACCAATCTGCAAAGGAAAATTCGAAGTCCGTAATTTGCCACCTTCAAAGAGTTTCAAAACTGGTGATAGGATTGCCACCTTAGTCAACCAAAATTACTCCATCTAATCTAATTAATAATTTTTCAGAGATATTATCTTTTTCATTGAAATTTAATTTTTCTTTTAAGTTAAACATTTCTTTATTTGCAAATGGAGTTTTTTCAAAATCATGATGTCTTTTTACAGAGGCTGGTATACTTTCTCTACCGTCCTGAAATGGCCCACATAATCCATTGTAGTAGGAGTGTCAAGAAGTTTGAGTTGTTTCTAAAATCAAAACCTTCAAAGTGACTTGCGAGTCGCGCAGTAACGGCTGCAACACCGGAGAATGGCTGTTTGAAACTGGAGTCCGGAGAAAAAAGACCAATATGGAAGTCTCCAGCCCAACACCGGAGAGGTGGCAACCCTTGTCGTAGAATTCTTTTATGTAGTATAGTTTTAACTTCAAAAGGAAAAAATTAACTATAGCGCTTTTGAACATCACATGGTTCGACATCTTTTGGCAAGCTTTTGAACATCGCATGGTTCCAGTGTTTGTGTTTTCCCGTGAGAATGGAACATTTTCCTGGAGGATAAAGTAGCCTAAATGTTGACCCAGACGGTAAGCTATAACTACACTAATAAGGGAATCCCTCGAACATGTATGTCACAGATTTCCACCAAATTGATATGTTACTCATCTGAAGCTACTATAGATGCTTGCAAAATAAGAGGGTGCGAAATTGTGTTTCTTTCAAAATAAACCGCGAAAACGAAAAAATTTCAGCACACACAAACATACAAGGACTCCATTGTTAAAGCGGTTAGGCTATGTGGGGTTCCCTTGTAAGTTAAAAGCTACAACCATCACGTACATTTTTATTTGGCTCATTCTCGTAACATTTCTGGAGTACTGAGGAAGATTTCACCTCTTTCTGGAAGGCATATTTAGAAGGCATATATCTTATCTGGTGCATCTATTGGAAAGTGTAACTACTGCTGCGCGAATTTAAAAACTCGCAGGACATCTGTTGGCAAGTTTAACTACCACTCCACCGCGCCGTCTTGGAATTTTCCCGTGGGAATGAAACATTTTCACGCAGAAAAAAGTACCCTGGTTGAAGACGCAAGCTGTAAGCTACAACCATACAAAGTTTCATCAAAATCCGCCCAGTAGTTTTTTCGTGATGCGCGAACACCCACGAACACGTTACAGTTTTATTGTATGTATAGAAGATAGATTATTTTGTTTTCTCCATTTATAAATGAGTATAAAATCATTCACTTAATAAAGAGCATATTATACTACTTCACTGATTATTGTATAATGCACAAAACAATTGCAATGAATTTTAAAAATATTATGCTTTCTTTACAAATATTATGCTTTCTTTACTGAATCTCCCATATGGAAAACAAACTCGTCCCTCCGACGAGAGACCTTCTGTGCTGACTACTACAAAGGAAAAGTCATGCTTGTGGGGGTATTTTATTGCAAGTGAAGAATCCGCTACGAAATCATACCAAAAGGCCCTGACTTAACAAGGAAAGAAAGATAGAATGAAGACAGAGCTGAAGGGACATCATTTCCAATGAGCAGAAGAGATCAAGCTGGCCACGATGGAAGCTCTGAAGAAGGTGGCAAGCAAAGGTGTACAACCGCCTTCGAGAAAATGAATGAACCTTGGCAAAACTGTGGCCAAGAGATATTATTTCGAATGACAGAGTGCTTGAAATATACTGTGTCCCATACTTATTTTTTCAGACGCAAAGTACGGGAACTTTCTGAAACTATCTCGTATACACTGCCCTATCAAAAATCATGGGACACCATCACTTTAATAGAAACACTCAAAAATATGCATATTTTATTGTCTTGTTGGCCCACCTTTTGCTGCTATCACAGCTTCTACTCTCTGGGGCATACTGTCCACAAGTTTTTGATACTTTTCGACAGATAAATTTTGCCATTCTTGCGTAAGTGTCTTGGATACTTCGGTCACGGATTTTGGGCATTCAGAAATTCCAACACGTCCCAGAGATGTTCGATGGGATTCAGATCGGGGCCCTGGGTAGGCCAGTCAAGTTCTCGAACCACCTTTTCATCAAACCATGTGCCTAGAGCTCTTGCTTTATGGCAAGGTGCGTTATCCTGCTGAAACAGAAAAGGGCCATTGCCAAAGTGCTGCAAGACAGATGGGAGTGCTGCGTTATCCGGAATGTCTTGGTAACGATCTGCGTTTAGATGTCCGTCCACAGAAACAATTGCACCTAACCCATACCATGGAAAGCACCCCCAGCCCATCACCGACCCACCGCCGAACTTCACCGTAGGAGCAACACAGCTTGGCAGAAAATCATTCGCCATACACAAACCCGTCCATCCGATTGCCAGATGGTGTAGCGGGACTCATCACTCCATTCAACCACTCGCCCTTGATCCAGAGTCCAATCTCGTCGCTCTTTGCAGCATTGCAATCTCCTCGCTGCGTTGCTGGTGCTGATGTGAGATTTCTAGGCTGCCGCTCTGCCATAAAAGCCCATTGCATGCAGTTCCCTGGGAACAGTCAGGGTGCTCACAGTTGTTCCCGTCGACTCTATGAACATTTGTGGTGCATTTCTCTTTCCATGTCCGGATGACGTTTTGAACGGTTGATTTCGGGATGTTTAGGAGGGTTGACATCTCTCTAACAGTTTTGCCTGCGAGATGGCAACAAACAATTGTACCTCTTTGGAAGTCTGAAAGCTCTTTTCTTTGAAACATTCTTACAGCATTCACGCAAGCATCATCTCATAATAGCATACTCTCTGTTAAGTAGTGCTGGGAAGAATGCCAACAATGAAATTGCATAGGAATGTCTCATTTTCATTCAAATCAGGGTTGTCCCAACTTTTGATAGGGTAGTGTATATGGGATGTAGAGCTTAAGCCGAGGGTGCTACAGGTCACAGGGACAAAATAACTTTCGTTTCAAACCGAAAGTTGAAAAGCAGGTTACAAGCGTTTGCGAGTAGTAGCTTAAAATCAGGCAAATATAAGAAAATGTCGCTTTGAAAAATACGTGGAACCAGCTGTGAAGCATTCGGGTGCTCCATAATGGACAAAAAATTCATCTACGCGAAATAATCATTTTCCTAAAAATGAGTCTCGTTTATTCATCCTGGATAAATGTTGTTAGGAGAAAGAACATCCATCGGTTCACAATCGGTTCTTTTTTCTGCACTTCATGTTGCTAAAGCCAGTTGCTTTGTTATTTAGCCGGCTCGATCGCAGGTCCAGTGATCTCGGGGTTCTCGAATAGTGGGTTCAAATCACATCTGGGCAGAGATGTATGTATTTGTTCTGTATGAATGTAAACAGCGAATTCAGCATTTGAATACTGCGAAGGCTGAAATAAAGAAATATAAATAAGAAAGATGATTTGTCATTTATAACTAAGCTCTGTTTTGCACATAATTCATGGAACACAGTATATTTTAAGGTGAAAATAATTTCCTCACAAGAAAATACCTAGCATAGAAAAGTAAATATTCTCCTTAAAAAGGCGCTCGCTCATTTTATTTAGGGATCGCAATATTTGTTTCATGCAAACGACAGCTTCTCTAAATTACGTTGCTTTGCTACAGGCGATAGTAATTCGAAATTGCTGCTATCTATTATGAAAAAGGAGCCGACTACTAGCACATAAACTACAATAACTTAACGGGGGCAAATGGCTAGAACGGAAGTAAGCTTTATCCCTGTGATGTCATTTCTAGTCGAAATGATCAGCGGCTATGTTTTTTTTTTCAGGGTGTGCATAGATGAAATATACTGCTTTCGAATGAAACACAAATAAAGCCGATGTAACAGCGTCATTTCAGATGACTTCTGCCATGCCCACGTTCTTGTGATCCACTGCATTCACGCAATAAATCGTTCTTAAAGATCGTAATCAACCTTCTGTAGTAGATACGAATTTGAGATTACTGTGAAATTTGCTGGCTGATACTACAAGGAAGTTATCTGAGCTCGTGTTGACAATAAGACTACCTGATGCGGTACTTGCTCGTGTAGAGAATACGGTTCTCCTTTTGCGCGAACTACAGTATTATCAGGGATAGCAGTCCCTCTGTTAGAAAGCATAAACTACTTGCAGAGAGATATATTTATTTTAAGAGTAAATAAGAGATAGTCTTGTGAGGATTTTTCGCTTTTAAATATAGATGCTAAATAATTTCATAAACATAGTGATATACTCCTTATTGTTGTAATTGATATCGTTGTGGTTAATGAGAGTCGATTGAACACAATTTAGTTATTTGTAAAAGAAACTGATTTATTGTATACTAAGGCATAAAAAAGCATAGAATTACCAAACGAATAAGACAAAACGAATAAGGCTCCAGATAGAGAACGAAAAAGACAAAAGGAGAGTACCGTAAAATGGGGTTACTTGAACCCTGGTGGTCTACTTGGACCCAAATCAAAAAAAAGTTTCAAAGACGTTCTGAGTCAATAAACATATAAGTTAAAAGAAAATGTCACAAATTTAATATAATTAATTTAACAGCAGAATTAGTGTTATTAAGTCTCTCAATAGGAAGAATTGTTTAAAAATGCTTGTTATTTGGGTTCAAGTAACCCCAATTTACGGTACAGGATAATAAATAACGAGAGTGAAAAGAATTAACTTTATACCCTGTCTAAGCTTCAGTTTAGGGTGACGTCACCGAAAAAAATATCGCTTATCAAAAATAGTACACATCATATCCTTCCGCCGTTAATATTTTTAAATGTCGCCAAATGACTTTTTTATCCGCCAATTTTTATTATACAGAGGAGAAAACATAAAATATGATTGCAGACAGAAATTTTGAACTTTTCATACAGAAATCTATTCAAACTTGGTTCGTCATGTGGACGAACTGTAATTGAATTTGAGATTTCTGTGAAATTAGCTGGCTGACACTGTATGGAAATTATCTGAGCTCGTGTTGACAATACGTGATGCGCTACTCGCTCAAGTAGACAATTCGCTACTCGGCTCTCCTTTTGCGCGAACTACAGTATTATCAGGGATGGCAGCCCCTATCTTAGAAAGGATAATCTACGTGTAGAGAGATACATTTATTTTAAGAGTAAATGAGAGATGTTCTTGTTAGAAATTTTCACGCCAAACCTGAGGTATTTAAATAATTGATGAAAATAAGTAAGAAAATTCCACAACCTGGATTCGAACCAGGAACCTTCAGCTTACCAGGCTGATGCGCAAACCAATTGCGCCACCGTAGACATAAAAGCATTACTCTATCTACATATCCTTAGGGCTGGTCGGAGCAGTACGTCGTTTCCAGGCTGTGGCTGTCCATAATTCTTCCATGTCCACGGTGGCACAATTGGTTGGCGCGCCAGCACAGTGAGCTGAAGGTTTCTGGTTCGAACTGGGCTGTGGAATTTTCTTTCCTTTATTCATCTATATATTAGGCCTATGAGGGAGAATAGCTAAGTATGAAGGCATGTTTAAACCAACCTAATATGTAACTAGATGTCCTCAGAGGAGTGAGGAAGAGGGCCTTTCTGAAATTCCAGCAATTTTATAAGGAAGATTATTTAAAATAAAAATTTAATATTAACAGTAAAAGGACACCTTTTAGAATATTGTAATGTTGGAGCATAGTCCAGATTTAGCTGCATTGAATGATCATTATTTGGGTTTTAGAGCAGCACCTCCGCGACAGAGAATTTTCTACTGATGAAAAAGTGTAGACCAATAATATGATCGGACTCAAAATATTATGATCCGATGTGCTACGTGTCTTGAAAAGGTGAGACTATGATGAAAATTAATTTTCCTACTGTATGTTTTCCTTATGCCAACCTAATAAAACGGTATACTGAAGTTGCCTTCAGTCAATTACTTTCCCTCCTAAATACTTAATATTATTTGTACAATTAAATTTGAACAATTAAACTTAAATTCAAATTAACAAAAACAAGAAATTTTTTACCTGGTGTCATCCTGCAAATGAAGCTGCCTAAAACATTGCAATGATTCATGAAACTCCATTGATATTCTTTGGCCCCTGGTATGTACTTTATAAGAGTACATTTTTTGAAAGGAACGTTGCTCTCAAGCAGACGTATTGGATATTTTCTGTACCAAATTATAAAAAGTAATCAATGAATACTAAGCAATGAATGAATACTGAATAATGAGGCCGAGGCAGTAACTGAAAATAACGTGATATTATAAGTAACTGAGAATTATTATTGTTCTATTATGTATAATAAAATTGAAAATTAAATACCGGATAATAAGACCCTGAAAAGAGCTGATGGAGGATTTCTGAGAGGAGGCTATCCTCTGTTAAAGCAAAGAGTGAAACTAATGAACAAAATACCAGGAGGAAAGAGTGAAAGTCCAGTTTAAAACAGTCATTTTTTATTTTGTTCCAGGGTTCTTGTGTTTCATCCTTTCCTTCTACATTCGTCGTTATGTATAAGTGGAAAATAATTTTGCCTCCTATATCTCGTTTCGCTTCTAAATTTACAATTGCTAAATAATTTCATGTAAAAGTGATATATTCTTTATTATTGTATTTGATATTGTTGTGGTTAACGAAAGTCGACTGAACACAATTTAGTTATTTGTAAAAGAAACTGATTTATTGTATACTAAGGCATAAAAAGGCATGTGTATAGACCAGATAGCGAACGAAACAGACAAAGGGAGAGTGCCGGACAATAAATAACAAGAGAACAAAGAACTAACTCTATACCCTGACTCAGTTTCACTTTAGAGTGACGTCACCGAATAAAATGTCGCTTATCAGACATAGTACACAATATCATATCCCGCCGCCGTTAATTTTTTTAAATTTCGTCAAATGACTTTTTTATCCGCCGATTTTTAAGTATATAGAGCAGAAGAACATGAAATATGATTGCAGACAGAAATTTGAATTTTTTATACAGAAATTTATTTAAACTATTTCTTCATGCGGACGAAATGTAACCGATTCACTCGTGATGTCACTCTCAACTAAACTTGAGGCAGGATATAGATGAGCGCATAATTTTTCTGATGGCGCATAGAAATCTTTATTTTATTTAATACTACCCCTAAACTGAGCCATGATGATCAGAAATTCTGTATCATTCACAATGTCCAATTTTCGTGCACGTTATTTTGAAGATAATAGAAATTTCTGATTTTGCGAAGATATCTTTACATTATATTCAGAAAGTTGGAATTCTACATTCTACATCAATGTCTCCTATGAAATAAATTTCTCGTAAAAATAGTGTTAGTGAATTATGAAACTGATGTCTTTATTAGTTCAATTGCACTGGCCTTATCTATGAATAGCACAGTTACTTGCCATCTTTTGTTAAAGTTTTACAACAATCGACTAAACCACACAGACTCTTCTGCACCTTCACTGGATTCCAAAAATTCAGTTTCAGTTATTAAGAATACCACCGATTTTTTATAGTTGAGAGATTCATGATACGGCTGTGGCACCTACGAGTGAGATGACGTTAGTAGTCGAAGTCTGCATAGCCGTCACGTAGTCGAGTCCATAGCCCACGTGAAACACAGGGCCTTACGCGGAAAAGTCACCTCACCATCTTAGTCCGAGTAACATTGTAACCTTCATTATTTCCAACAAACGAAAAATTGCTGATTATTAAAATCCAAGATGGAAACAATGAAGGTTACATTGTTATTCGGACTAAGATGGTCGGGTGACTTTTCCGCGCCAGGGCCTGTCTTTCTCGTGGGCTACGGTTGAGTCGTAGTCATGCCTTGATGTCTTCTGCGAAGTCTGCATCGGATTACGACGAGAATTCACTGTCAGATGAAAACTAAAGCTGACTAAAATTTGTAGTGACAAGGAAGATATTTTAAAAAAATTACCAGATATCGCGTCAGATAAATTTAGTTCAATCATCGATCGAGCAATTATTGAAATAGCATACGACACCTGTCCGAATAGTATCCGGATTGAGATTGCAAAAAAAGTAGAACCGCTGCACCTTTTTCCTATCCGGATCGTGACGACATTTCTGCTCATGAAGTAATGAAATTTGCAGCTGTTAACGCGTGCATTTGTAGTAACACGCTAAAGCAGAACTTTTTTTTTCTCATTGCCTGGTGAAAATGACAGAAAAATACTGAGCAACGACATTGCATCAAATTTTGTATTTTACAATTCTATCTTGACGTGCTGAGGAGGTTGCGTGATGCAGTTCGACGGAAACTGTCAACAATGTGGGCCTCTGGAGATTGGATGCTGCACCACGACAACGCTTCAGCACACACAGCGCACATCGTGCAGCAATTTTTCACAAAACACCATATCACTCAGGTCAGGCAGCCTCCCTACTCACTTGACCTACCTCCGTGCGACTTCTTCGCATTTCCGAAGATCAAGAAAGCGCTCACAGCACGGAGATTTGAGGATGTGGACGTGACAACACAAAATGCGATGGTAGACCTCTTGGCCATCCCAAAGGCGGCATTTCGTACTTGTTTCGAACTATGGCAGCAACGCTGAGCTAAATGCGTTGCTACAGACGGTGCTTATTTTGAAGGTGACTAAACATTTATGTAGTTGACCCCGTAGTTTTTGTAGCCTCAATCCGGATACTTTCTGGTCAGGCCTCTATACAATGTCCGGGTGAGTAAGTCTTACTAGATACATTAAAGAATAAACTGTTGAACAATAAGGAACTGAACTTTGGAAGGCATCATCAAACGTCTTGTTTGGTTGTCAAATACGAGGGACGTTCAAATTTGACTTGGACTTTATTTTTTTATAAAATCAGGAAACTACAAAAATCACACACGCCAGTTGTTTCTCAGAAAACTCTCCTTGCTTCTTTAAACATTTTTTCAGCTTTCTGGGAGCATCTGGATATTTTTTTTTTTAAACTGTCTGATATCATCGTATTAATAAGAAAATTGACCATTAAGTCTACTTCATGTTAATATCCATGGTCTATAATATCATCATTCAGTATAAAAAGATTAATAACTATAGAAAAAGAGGGGGAGAAGGGGGCCAAAAAGGAAAAAATGTTCCCGTCAGGTCGGCCCCATCTCGAAACCTCAAAAAGAAAGCCAAGAACGGTAAAGAAATAGAACCAAAGACAAAAAATAATATTAAAATTTATTAATAGAGAAAACTGTTTATTTGGCCAGGGGACAGTCCTATTGTCCAGCCTTTGAGTCTAAGTCGAAATTGAGAAATAGAAGTTGATAAAGCAATTGTTGAGGGAAGAGCTCTCTATAAACGCGAGCCTGTATAGTCAGGTAATTTCCTACAGTATTCTTTTGTTACCAAAGGTATTCTATTTAAGTGTTTATATCTTGTTTCGTACTGAATACTGGGTAATTAATTGAACGATGGTAAATCAAAGATTTAGTGATTGAATTTTTAGATTTATATAGATAAATCAGTAATTGATTCATATATAATTCAAAGATTGACAGAATATTATGTTTTTTCATTTCAATTAAAAGAAGTTTAGTTGAAGAAATATGAAAAATCATTTTCAATACCCTAAACTGTAATCTTTGAATTGACATTATGTCCGTGACATTTCCCCGTCCCTAGAAAATTATTCCATAACATAACAGAGAATGAATGTTACACCGTACTTCGAATTACGAACGAAATACGTTAATTTTCAAGCGAGGAGGCGACGGTAATTACGAAGTGCGACGTAACAGAATTTCAACCAATGAGAGCAGAGGGAAGGTGAAGTGGAAAGAGAAGAAGAGGAGGAAGAGGTCATTTCAACGGTAATCGAGCTACTGTGAAGAGCAATGGGGATGAGAGGAAGGATCCTCGTGAGGCCCGGTCGGATAGTGCAAGTCCGAAGTTATCCTGCGTTCGTTCGAGGGACCGTGGAGCGGTTTTAGAGGCTAGCCGCCCAGCTCGAAGTGGAAGTCGGCAGTTTTTCCCGCACGTGGCCGCCGAGGGAGAGCGAACTCGCAGACGGCGAGAATCGTTGTTGAATGGACCTCAAATTGGAGTAAGTCTCTTACCTTCATATATATTTGCTCTGACAAGGATACAGTTAGATTACTGGTCCCAAACTAAAGATGATAAGATTGGATATCGACGCGAATTCGAACTAAGACATGCAAAAGGAATATTCCCGCTGGGAATTAATGGATTCGTCCAAGATGAGAAAGGACGCCTTACGCTGCATTAGTTCGACTAAGATAAGCACGATATTTTTCTCAGGCCGAGTGTTCCAGGATTAATTTTACGTTTAGAGCTTTTGCGCTCGTTTTATCTGGAAATTGAGGAATATTGCTAATTAAAGCTTTTGCGCTTTGGACAGTATTTTTAATGTCTGGGATTTGCTACAGCTGGTGACTCTTTGCGTCAATCTGATATTTCCGACTAGCTGCTGTAGCCTGAATAAGTTTTGTGTTTTGCATTTAAGAAGTTTGGTCTTGACGCCCTCACAGAACTTAAGTGATCCACTCCACTTTGGGTTTCGTGTGTGCGAGCACAGAATCATTGGTTAATGGAGTTGCGCTCTCATTTTGCTCATCATCTATAACCTATTAATTTTTGCCCTAAATAGTCGTTCATTGATAGTAACCTGTTAGATTTAATGGATTTATTTGGATACTAATGACTGTCTTTCATTTATGACTTTTTATTAAGCAACCAGGAGGATTTTTCTTTGGACGGGGAGCTTCCGAGAAGTAACGGTTCCCCCCTTAGCATCTGTGGATTCTACTCAACGGTATTTGGGCATGAATTATTCCACTGCGAGCATCAACAATTGACGTCAGCAATTCTCTTTCGGCCGTGAGGTGGAGTCATTCAGAACGGATCTCGACGTCTTTTGAGGATAGGCGTACCTTCAAGGTTCCAAGCGCCGTACTTTTATTTGAGAGCAGTTTGTCTGCGAGTGTATAAAATTTATTATCACAAAGTTGTAACTTTTTATCAATTCATTATTTTTTTTATTTATTTTTTCTTGTAAAAGCGAAGGAATATCCTTTTACATTTGTTTTCATTAAAAAAATCTCTGCTAAGATAATTTTGGTTCTCGAATCTCAGTTCTTCTGTTCGGGCAAATAAAGCATATATTATTTAAGTTTAAATTTTGTCCCTTACAATGAAGAAGCGAGAAGTATAGTTGAATAAGAATTTTCCTAGGAAAGAAGGGGACCGTATAAATATAAGCTTTAGAAAAATTTTTTTTAGGACTGTAAGATGAGGCTCCCAAGATAAATTACTAGAAATAGTGATTCCCAGATATTTGAAGGTTAAGACTCTTTGAATTTTGTCACCCTTGTAAGTAAAAGTATAAGAATCTAGATTTGAAATTTTATTTTTTTGTTGGAAAGGTTGCCAGACGGTTTTAGTTATGTTAATACTGAGTCTGTTTAAATCAGTCCAAGTTTCTATAGTGCGAAGGTAGGAGTCAAGTAACAATTTAACAGTAGATGCCGACGAATGAGAAGTTAAGGCCAATATGTCATCGGCATACATACAAATTAAATGATTAGGAGAGATAGGAAAGTCGTTAATAAAAATGTTAAAGAAAATCGGACTCAATGAAGAACCTTGAGGGACCCCCATTGAGTGTGAAGTTGTCGCAGAATAAGAAGGGAGTTTAAGAGTATAAAAACGGTCTGATAGAAAAGAGGAAAACCAGTCAAGAGGGGTCCCCCGAATTCCAAACTGATAAGATAGCTTTTGTAATAGAATGGATGGTAAAACTGTATCAAAAGCTTTGGAAAAGTCACTAAATAATGCTATTGAGTAATTATTTTGGGCTTGCGCTTTAGATAAATTACTAACAAATGTTTCGATTGCCAGAGTTGTATTACGTTTCGGACGAAAGCCATATTGTGAATCAGTTAAAAATGTTTTTTTTTTCAAGATAATCACTAAGTCTAATGGATACCAGTTTATCCATAATTTTTGTAAAAAAAGAACTGATTGCGATAGGGCGATAATTAGCAGAGGAGGATTTATCACCCTTCTTTTTGTAGATTGGGAGAATTTTAGAATATTTCAAATATAAAGGATAATGTCCATTACCAAAAGATAAATTAACTAAAGTTATCATTGGGTTATTAATAGTGTTAAAACAAAATTTCCAAATCCATGGAGGACAGCCTAATGCATCAGGGAAAGTGGAGGAAGAAAAAAATTTTTTGCAATCGTGAATAATTCGGTGTGGTGGGTAGGCGTTAGAAAAAAAGATGAGCTATTATGATGATTAGGATTGTGGTTAATGATAGGTTGTGAAAAATGAGAAGACATGTTTGGAAACAGTCCTGTAAGGAACAATAATGTATCTGTATTTGAATGAATGAATAATTCTAGGTTTCTAGTAGGGTCCTTAAAAGAATTTCTAGATGTTAAATTATTAATAATTTTCCAAGTCTCTTTGGAATTATTTTTTTAATTGAAAAAATAAGTTATAATATGTTTTTTTTCATAATAAATTTTTTTTAACTTTAGACGTAAATGTTTATATATAAGTCTACGTAGCGTTGTATTATTTTGTTTAAGTTTGCGAAAAATTGAGTTTTTTTTCCTTAATTAACTGAGTAATTTCATAGATCATCCAAGGGTGTCGGTTTTGTTTAAAACCGGCATGAGTAGATTTTATTAGTGGCAGATAACGTTTAACTCCTAAATGAATATGGTTAAAAAATGATTTAAAATTAGAATCAAGTGAGTCTAAAAGATTAAGAATGTCATTCCAGTCAGTCTGTTCTAAAAAAAAAAGTAGAGCAAAAAGTCGATTGTTAGTACAAAGATGAGATGGTATATTGTTGGAATGAACTTTGTGGAAGAGAAACTGAACTTTGAATGGTGGCAAATATTGGGTTATGATCAGAGAAAGCGTATGGTTCAATTATTGATTTATGAATGAGATTTTTACAATAAAAATTATCAAGTTGAGAAGACTTTGAACTTCGGAAGTCAGTTCTTGTTGGTCCGTTGATCTTGGTACAAAAGCCAAAAGTAATTAAAGTTGCATTAAGATTGTTAGCTGCAGGGTCTTGTGGATCTAAAAAATTCACATTAAAGTCACCAGTTAAGATTATTCTGTAATTATGATATGTTAGTAGGATATCTAAAAAAATATCCAGTTGATTTAAAAACTGCGCAAACGAAGCTTGGGGCGGTCTATAAATCGTCCAAATAATTAATTTCTCTTTTGGGAGAAAAATGGCCAGAGATTCCAAGAAATCATTCAAATAAGTTATGGAGTCAAGTATATTGGCTAAAAAATATTCCTCAAGATAGATGGATATACCACCACCTTTCCGTGTCGATCTTTTAAGATGAAACTGAATAAATCCATTTATAGGAGGAGAAATATTATTTTCATTTAACAAAAATATAACAAGAAATGGAAGGTCTTTGAGAATAGTATAATAAAAGATCGTCTAAACTTGAACGGAGGCCCCTTATGTTACTATAAAGCAAGTCTAGAGAACACATGAGAGTAGTAAAATTACAGTAGTTTTAATAACTCTAGAAAAAAACTTAAAGCTTTAATAGATCAGATTCATTATTAATAACAATTATAGGGGCGTCCTGAGTTTTCTTAATAAAGATCCGTCCATTTCTAGTCCAAAGGTAGGCATAAGATTTAGATTGTTTAATTTCTCTGTTTTTTTTATAAAGATCGTTTTTTACAGGCATGAGATGTTCGTGAAAAAAACATTTAATCTGTTTATTGAATATTGATGTTAGGTAATCATTCATAAGCATAAGCTTGTTGGCTTTTTTCAGTGATATTTCAGAGATAATTAAAATCGGTCTTGAATATCGTTGTTCTTTATTAAATCGACCTACTCGATGAATATTAATAATTGATTCTTTGGGTATTTGAAACCCAATAGTGTGGAACATTCCTGAAAATAGTCCTAGGAGATCTTCATTAGATTTTTCAGGAATACCTCTGAATATTAAATTTTGATTATAAGAATATTGAGTTAAATCATTAATCCTAGTTTGTACTTGCATGATTTTATCCTCAGAGTTAGTAATTACTGTATGGTTTTCCGCTACTATTTTCTCTAATATGTTAATTTTCTCCATTAATAAAGAATTTTCTTTTTCTAGGTTATCAAGTCGTTCAGCGGAAATTTGTAAAGAATTAGTTAACTTTCTTAACTCTTCCTGTACTTGAGATACGATTGTAGTTAATTGAAGTAATGGAGAAAACTTTGTTTCTAAATTTTTGATAAGTTGAATTATCCCTTGTTCACCTTTTAAAATGGAAGGTTCGAGACTTGATTCATGTTTGAGATCAGGGTTTTGCAAAGGTGATTCAGTTTTACAAGAATCACATTTCCATGAAGAAATAAAACCATCATCTATCTTATTATGATCTTCTTTAGGAATAATACAGGCCAAATGAAAATGTTTAGAACATGCACCTGAACATGTAATTCTGTATATTGCTTACAGGAGGTTTTAGTATATTGCTTACAAATTGCACAATTAAATGCGTAAGCCATTGTGAGATTAGTTACCAAGCGACTGATTTAGTGGAGAGAATAAGATTTTGGATTAAGCTACTTAAACTTGACTCAGAGGCTCTTAATTTAAGTAAGTTAAAGTGGATAAATTAATTTATATTAAGAAAAATAAAAGTAAAGTAAAAAAAATGAAAAAACTTAGCTTAAGAATCGGGAGCGAAAAACAACACGTCCGTTCCCGTGGACGCCCCTGGCGGTAATGGCGGTAATTGGCGGATATTAGTTCTGTATTAATTTTCAGGCTGATGTCGATACCACGCATAGACACCTTTTTCACTTCCTCCTTGAAACCGAATCTCTGCCTTCACAGAAACTCTTTTAATGGCCCAAAAAGGTTATAGTCCCAAGGGGAGATATTCGAGGATATGGTATGTTCTCCCATTTGAGTTTCGTCAGTGTCTGTAGTCAGTTGGGCTGTGTTGGTCTGGCATTGTCTTGCAGAAAACACACAGCACTTCTCAGGAGCTCTGGCCGCTTTTTCCTTAGTGCCGACTTCAGGGATATCCTGAAAATACCACTGTAGATGGGTACATTTATGGTTCAATGTCCTTCCCGAAAATCGATATGAATTATACCTTTAATGTCCTAGAACACACTCGCCATCACTTTCGTTGCCGACGGCGTCATCTTCAATTTCCTGAGTGTGGTGAGTCAGTGCGTAGCCACTTCATGCTCGCACGCTTGCTTTCGACAAAAATCTGTCTCGTCAGTGGTCATAAGACGCCTTAAGAAGGTGTCACTTTTCCTGCCATATCGCTGCAGCAGCATGGAACAGATTTCCACCCGGGTGGTTTTGTGATCCCTGGAGAGTTGATTAGGGACTCATCTGGCATGGATCTTGTTGAATTTCAGCTTATCAGAACTGATGGTCTCCACACTTCCAGTGGTGGTGTTCAGTATTGACGCCATTTCGCAGACATAAATCCGCCTGTTGTCTCTAATCAGCTCATTTTTTCATGCAATGATGCCATCACTAACAGCAGTTACTGACCTTGCCTTATGAGGTTCATTGCTGGTGGATTCTCACCCTCTTTCAAACTTTTGGCACAAAGCAATGATAGATGATCGAGACAAATTTGACTCCGAAAACTGTCTTTGAAGTTTCTGTTGTTTTCACACATTCTTTCTGGAGAAGCTTGATGATTATTCGTTATTCCACTTTGGTCGACACATCACTGTTCGCCATTTTGTTTAACCAAACAATCGGTTGTTATGGCAACCAAATGAGTAGTTGCCATTCCAACAATCAAAGTTTAGATTTTTAAAACAATGAAATTTACACAAAATGAAGTCCAGGTCAAATTTGAACGTCCCTCGTATCAGTGGATGCATTTTTCGGATTAGAATCGAACATGCTAATGCGATATAAAGTTTCTCGACATATGTTTGCTTTGCCATGAATAGGCCGCATTTTCGTTTTTCAATGTGCAAGCTTAGTGAATTTACCGTGATTTTGAACTGTATAGTCAATAGTTCCCAGAATGAGCTAAATGCGTTGAGCCTATCATAAGTCAACAGTCAACGTACACTTCTGGCAACAAAAAAAAAGCATCACCTGGAAGGAATGGTGCAATTTATTTGAAGTTTTGAAAAGATGTAGCATAAGTGGCGTACAAGAAATAGTTCAAATTGCATGACAATACGTTCAGAAGAACGTTGTAGAGGTTTCTCCCATGCCACAATAGACCACATTAGTAGGTCGTATAACCGCCGCGAGATTTAATGCCAAGCCTCCTGAACATGCTGGCTAAATTTTGGATATGATGGAGCTAGTGTGCAGCGACGATGAATGTTACATCCCGTTATGCCCCACACAAGTTCAATTGCGAAAAGTCTGGAGATCTTTCTGGCCAGGGAAGTCGTGCCACATGCTGTACGGTCGGCAGGCTAACAAGGCAATATGTGGACGGGCGTTATCCTGCTGGAAAACATGTTACCATCTTGTTGCAAGAAAGGCAAAAGAACATTTTCCATGATGTCCATATTATCGAGTATAAATAAACTAAATAAAAGAAGAAAGGTCAAAATGATACGGTAGAACAGGTTCCACAATCTTCAAGACGTTACCAGATGCTGTTGAATGTTCCATCCACAAATACTGAGTGTAACTGATCTCTCGAGTTGTACCTGATCACACCCCACACTTATACGCCAAATGTATGACCTGTGTCTAGTAGATGAGATGCACTGAGGAAGATAGCGCTTTTTTGCTCTTTGTTACACACGTACACGTCCATTGCTCTCATCACTAAAGATCACAGCCCTCCAAGCGGCTCTCCAGTTGCCTCTTTCGCGGCACCATTGCAACCATGCAGAACGTGTTTTTTTAAGACACCGGCTAGACTCTAGAATATTCAGCATTAAAGGAAAAACCGAAGTAATACTTCGAATTTCTCGTAACGCAACAAAATAAACAACCGAAGAAGCTGTAGAACTACATCAAGCTGCCAGAAAATGGGTTGATTTCAAGTTACGAGGTCACTCAGTTGCTGGCAAAATGCAAGAAACCGCATATATAGGCCGAATCAGTCATTGCACCAGCCATTTTTGTTGAAACTATGCTTATAGCCGATGCTGCCGAGAAAGTGAAGACAGTTCCTTTGTCAAATGACACTATTTCCTGCCGAAATAGCAAGCGAGGAAAATGGAAGGGTGATCAACCCATTCAGAAAATACTCAACTACACATCTTACATCCGAAGAAGAGGAGCAGATCATTTAAAAAACGATACATTTTCTCGGTCAACATTTCCAGAAAAGAGCCTGGATGAGTTTTGGATGTCAATCAAGGAGTTATATTCTGCAATCAGTTCAAAAGATTCAAAGTAATTCTGCCATTCGGGTTATCATGGTTTTGTGAGTTTGGATATTCAGCACTGACTGAAGTGAAACCAAAAAAGACAGAAAGACTTCTTACAATCGACGATGAAATGCGCACTTGCTTGTCGACTTTGGAGCCTCGATTCGATCGCGTTTTCTCTAAAACATAGGCACATCCGTCGCATTAAACATGTAAAAATATGTAAAATAAATAAGGCAAAATAAAAACAAGTAAAAAAAACTCTTAACCAAAACTAAGATTATTTACGTTGTGCACGAAAATTTTCAGATTTGTTTAGTTTGCCAGAAAACAAAAAACTTTGAGAAACACTGGGCTAGAGGGATCCGTGCCCGCATTCCTGCGTCTTGAAAAAGCTGGCGCCACTCTGGCGTTTATCTCTGCTGTGGATTCCGTACGTATGATCAAAGTTTTTCGTACGATTCAATGGTCTTGGCGGATGTCAGTAGTGCGTGGGTGTCCAAAGCCAGGTCTACGTGAGTGCTTTCTTCTGTAAACCACTACTGAAACATCGAGCTGCTACAGAAACATTATGACCGATATGCGCCGCCATTCGCCGATGAGATCATCCAGTCTCTTGAAATCCCACAATCCGACCTCCATGAGTTGTTGCACAGAGCATGGCGGCGTGTGCAGGGCATTACAGTTGTTGTCACCACACCAGTTTTTTACCATTGCAGTTGCAATCAATTGTTCCATTACAATGCAGATGACAAACTAATGATTTCATGCAAATCTGGTCAGAACCATTCTTCTCCAGGATGGGCAGGGAACCATGCTGTAAAGCGTTCTTCTGGACGTATTGTCTTGCAATTTGAATCAGTTATTTGTATGCAACCTATGCTATATATGTGCAAAATTTCAAATTAATCGACCGAATCCTTCTATTTGTTGCATTTTTTATTGCCAGCAGTGTGTAGCAGTGTAATATACAATGAAATTAGCAGTGTATATTTCATTGCATACATTTGCTGTCGAACGAAAGAATCTATTGTTTTCATGAAACTAATGAACTTGTTGTTTTAAAGTGAGGTGATTGTTTGATTCCGTATAGCGACAGAACATCATCAATACCTTCCTGTTGAGACATATAAAATTCTGCACAAATGCCTGAATTAAAAACACTGTTTTGACAAGAAAATCAGCAGGTACCAAATTTCCTTCTGCTGAAATAGCGATTAATACGTAAATAGAATCATAACAAGCAACCTCTCTAAATGTCTTGTCATGATCAGTTCCACCACGTTGAAATACTCAAGAATGACCTAATCAGCACAGTATCAAACACTGTTGGTTGAGATACAGCCATTGAGTTTGTATTTCATCGAAAAACCTAATGATTGTTGATAGGGTTTTTGCCTTTAAATATATTATACTATTTGCCATATTTCGCTTTTTTCAAAAGCATTTATTTTCTCTTTTATTGTCTTTAGCCATTTGTCCGATTCATGGGACTTCATAGCGTAGTTGAAACCATTTTATATGAGTTCTACTTGAATAGTTTTTACCAAACAAGTGAATGGACTGTTTATTTAAGAGCTATTTGCTCTATAATCTATCTTATATTTATTATATAACCACGACTATTTTCCAACCTAATCAATATTTCTATCATCAATAGCAGAAGGGGTACTCGTTTAGTGGATATTAATGAGGTGGGCATGGCCCAAAGGCGGCCAATCAGCGTGCAGTATTCGTGTCATTTGACTCCACACACCCTTCTATGTCATTCTGACGTCACGGACGGCCATTTTCGGTCATGTGATAGGTTTTCCCCATGACGTGACGTCAGATATGAATAAATTAATATCAATATGTTATGATATTAATATTCAGCAGCCATTTGGTTTTTCACCAAGTGGCATTGAAACATGTTTTTGCGACCCCTCTGGTGGTGAGGGCATGACACATGGCTGGTATGTGGGTGTGACTAAGAGTATCACACCCCCTAACATGTGTCATCCCTCTCACCAGGTCCACTATCTGACCCTTTTTTAATTTTTTGTTTGTTTGGCTGTTTTTTTAATTTCTTTTTCATTTTTTATTCATTTTTATATTTTATTCAATTTTTATTCGATTTTTCAATTTTTTATTTTTTTTCGTTTTCATCTTTCGTTCGTCGTACGGATTTTTCCATGCTCTGCCCAGGTCAATTTCGTCTTCGGCTCTTTTCTCGTACATCTCCTCACCGTCATCTGTCTCGCAGTCGGCATCTTCATCGTTGTCGTCATTTGCACTGGTGGGGATGGTGAAGGTCGTTTCGGTTCCCACATCGGCCATTTTTGGTTTATGTACGGTGAACTGATGGACCTCGATCAGCACAGCTAAAGAATAAGCTGTGCTAGGCGTTTCATAATGGGTACGACTGGGTCCATTACGAAATATAGGATTCAACCATTCGTTCTCGGCCATGGATGGGACAAGTCTTTCGGCATTTGTAACCTGTAGGCCGAGTAATCGACTTAATACACAACGGTGAACTCTGCCATATGTATAAAATTGAGTAGTGACGCGTTTCCAATGGTTTACGATCCCGGGCAATGCAGAATAATGCAGACTACCTGTGAAAATGTTTCTTCAGCCAGGTAGGGTGTAATTGATGGCTTTGAATCGGTCCCAATCGACTTGACTGACTTTTATCCTGTTTACTTCGGGTAACAATAAGGTATAGTGACCCTTCAATCTCTGACTGTAGATGTCCAACTGCCTCTTGGTTCGCTCATCGAGTTTTCGGACATTATAAATACCACAAATAGATAGCTCACTGTATACAAAGTCGCCTTTCTCGGTTTTGAAAGTATTGGCAGTAATGGTGGCTCCACGTACTACAGTTAGAGAAAGAGTGAGAGAGTGAGAGAGAGAGAGAGAGAGAGAGAGAGAGAGAGGAGAGAGAAAGTCATACTTCGTTAATGAGATAAATGCATTCAAACAACATCTTTTTCTAATAATTATAATAATAATAATAATAATAATAATAATAATAATAATAATAATAATAATAATGTGTGTAAAATGTATTTCTATACTTACAGTGAAGGGCTGGATTCTTTTCCATGTCATAATTGATTTGTCTTTCTTCTTTTTTCTTGTATTGGAGCGGGTGACAGCTGCGTGTTTGCGTGGGTTGTTCGAGTTGGGTTGCTGCCTGAGTACTGAGTAAATGCTGGGTGTTTGAATCTTCCTGCACGAGCAATTGATGTCACGGTTGTCTTGGTGAAGGTAATGGTCACGTGGTTCCCATCTCTTTCCAGAATCTTCTAGATGTTTCTTTTTGGGTCAGAGTGCTTTCTCTCACTGACGTTTTGACTTTTGATTTCATTGACCTTTCGCTGAATGAACCCAAGACTTTTGTTTTGCTTTCTCTGAAACGTATTGAATTGAAATTATAGGTAGGGCTGAGTTTGGTTTTGGGTCCCCTTTCACTACATATGTGTAGCCAATTATGGGGTTAAATTTCCCTTTGTATCCCAAATTCACCTTTCATTTCACCTTCTGTTATGATATTTCACAATACGCGACCTGCATTTTTTCTGTCCAAACCTGTCTTTTTCTGTTTTCTTATTGTTATTATTATTATTGGGGGCAACACAGGGCGTCTCCCTCCGGACCATTCCGAAGGGGCTTTCCCTGTCGTTGTTACTACTACTATTATTATTATTATTATTATTATTATTTTTATTATTAAAAATTTTTACACTTAAAACTTTTTCGTTGTCATTTTGATTTTATTAAAGATCCAAATATTCTGTTTCAAAGTATGTACGTGGTTTTCAGTAATGTTTGATGCATATACTTTATTGCAGTATTACTTAATATCATTAACAGCACATTTCACAAGTGTCTTGAAAACAAAATAAGATGTTTTTTTTTTTTACGATAATTCACCCCCATCTGCCATTGAATATATCCAATTGTTGCTGTTGCAACATATTATCTAGTGGGGCCTGAAAATGAAATAGAATCGGGATATGACTGAACGTGAACTATGAAATAAGAATTGAATTTGATGCAATAAAACAGGATTGTGATAAATGAAATGAACTGGGATAATTTTTGTGTATTTTTGACATAGACATTGTTGAAAATGAAAAATTCACTTAAACAGGAAATGGATTGTTGAGCACGTGAAGACAGAAACAATGTGAACTTGGGCGTTTAAGATTTAGAAGAGGCTGAGTGAGGTGGTAGTTTTTTTCTTCTTGAATATTGGCCCACGATGAGATGTTCATTTGGAATCATGTAGAAAACCGATAAGTTTTCAGCTCAAAGATGTCCCAAGATCCTAGGGATGGTCGTTCTTGGCCCGGATTCTGCTTCGAATGTTCAAGGCGAAGTGCAACATATATGTCTGGTAAAAGCGTTCAAATTTTGACCTTGATCATTAAGTTTTTGCCAGAAACTATCGTTTTGTTTTTGGTTTTGCATTTACAGAGAGTTGCAAAAGGAGAAAAGGAACGACTTAGCCGATCAACCACGAAGAGCCTTCGCATGGAGGAGAAGTTAATTGGAAGAGCATCGGGAGTTTTTCTTTCTTCCACCAGAAAAGATCCAAGACCGAGTCGGATGACGTCCGTATGTTTTTCAACGAATTTGGTGAAAAGACTGTGAGGTATCGTGCAGATTAAGATCGACGTCCCATACTAATCGAACTAACTAACCCACCGTTAGCCTATACCCCCCTGCTTACCTTCTCCATCGGTCAAGCTGTCCTTCCTGTTGGTTTCCGTTGGAAAAAACTATCTAAGATAAAAAAGTGAAAGAAAAGAAAGGATTAACCACTTGGGACATTCTCAAGATAATTAGAAGTTCTATCCAGTTGAGATCTAACAATCTTAAAGATATAAAAAAATAATTAAACAAATGCTTGTATATTTACCTTTATGAAAAGAATGCTATTCGCTCTCGACCCCAAAGAAGGTTAACTTCCAGCATGAGGGTTCGTCACTCGGACTTCTTTTAAGCCTCATAAGAAATATACCTTTATTGTTTTGGGATAAAGTTAAACAGTTTTTTTTGGAATGAGCTAGTTAGAGCTTAATTTAAAAGGAAAGTTGGGAATTGATTTAGGAGAATTTTAATTTTTGCGGGGATTTTTTTTTTCTGACTGTTGTGGGCTGCTCTTTCTATTAAAAATATGAGATGTAATTTTATTTAAGACAGTAAGAGTTAAGAGTAAACCATGACGTTATAATAATCACAGGAATGAAAGTTAAAAGGAAATCTCCTAGAGAAACTGAATAACTGATTTGTGGAATCATCAGTTTAAAGATCGAAACTCTCGCTTCAAAATATAAAAGTGGTTTACCTGTGATATTTCTTTATGATATTATTCCTGAGAATAAAGCCCCAGAATTTTGTCAGAGTTTCATCTCATGGATCGTTAATTTTATGATAGGATTAACGATCCTATCCTTCAATTTCGATTCAGCTAGTGGCTATGGTTTGGGATAGATAGAAGTTGCCTGTTGGGGGCCCTTGTCATTGATGTCAGGAGGTGCAATAGTATCAACCTCTAACACAAAAAAGACAATCGCAACACTGTTACAATACTAATTAACTTTTCATGTCTCATAGGTATTTGAACACGCACATTACTTCAATGTGTTCCAAGGTTTAGTATTTTTGATCATACATACGAGGGTTGGGGCAAAAGTCATGGCAACTATTTTTTTTCTTGAAGATACCAGTCCGATTGGAAAATGTTACATATACAGACGAAAGGACAAGGTGTTAACTCCATGGGTGGACAATGAATAACACTGAAATACCGTAACACACTAATTTATTACGGTAGTATACAGGACAATATGACCTTCACGGTGCAAAAGAATGACAACACAGTACACATAAAGTTGACATGATAAACCTGGGCCTAAAGACCCTCAAAGTAGTCCCTGCTACTGTCATCACACGCTGCCAACGATGTGGGAGGCGCTGAATACCATCAGCCCGAACGTTGCTCATCACTGGTTAACACATGTCTTTGCTGAAACTTTCCTACCCACCGTGCTGTATGGTAGGGCATTATTCCCAAGGGCTTTCACTAATTCACTGTGACATTCCATCGCATTTCACCCTCGGAGAACGGCTATTTTGATGTAAGCGCACTGCTCAACACGGGTTACTTCCATCTCGCATGGCACTCACCAACTGACTGATTTCACAGCCCTCGCTGCGCTACTACCAGCTATCACATAGCCATTTTTTGTTCTGCATACAAACTATGTCTGCAGAACTTCCACACGACACATATACGTTTGTGATCCGTTCACATATCTACAAGAAAAAAAAGTAGTTGCCATGACTTATGCCCCAACCCTCGTATAATACTATCGTTTGCAAGTATCGTTCAGTGTAAAAATAAGTGAGTGAAATTTGTTGATTTATTTGATTCCTACACGTTCTTTTTACGTTTGTCTGATGTTTTCCCTATATCTAAGTTAACATAGTTTGACATCTTATCTCCCCCATCGTACAATGTCATCACAGAACGCATGTGATCTCCAGGACGGAACTATTTCATCGGTGTATGTGGCTAAGCCTGGATTTTATCGCTCCAATTCAACACCGAGCTTGGTTATTATTATTTTTTATTTTTGATTTTATATTTTCTCTTAAACTTTCCCTCTACTAACATTTTCGTATTATAGGTAAACAACACGGAGTCGACAAGCACATCTTCTACGCAGCGCTGTGCAAGTATACAAGTGGGAGAATTCATCCACGTTTCATAGGTTACTATAATTTTTTGTTTATTTTTTTGTTAAATGATAACCAGGGCTAGTGCTGGGCAGATTTTAATGCTACATTTTTTAAATTTAAGGATTTTGAAAGTACTGAAGGGTGCTTATATCACATTTTTTTTAAATGATAACCAGGGCTAGTGGTGGGCCCACGCTGGATGACCTGTTTGCATCTTTGTCTTCAAACAATTTGGGTGATGTTGACAGAGAAGACTCAGAATTCACTGACCCTACTTACAACGTAATACAGACAACACAGTAGGAAGAACCCGTGCAAATTCGGTAAATATTTCCCCCTTACATTTCAACTCTACTTTCACATATTCAGTCTCTGAATGGGGTACGTCCTCTCTTTCTCCCTTGTTCTCTGTAGTGCAACAATTACAAAGCTGAACAGCGACATCTTGCTTATACAATATTAGTTAATGTATTGAAAAAATGTATTAAACGGTTTGGTTTTTATAATCAAGGCTTTAAAGACCTTTCAAGTAACATCATCTTTAAAAAGATTCCAGATTACCAAGTACTGGAAAATTGTATGGCAGCTGCCCAGGCAAAACTCGACTGCATACTATCAGAATTAAAAGCTTGTAAAAGGGTGTCACAAAGTATTGTGAACAGGGCTGAGCACGATCGGGGTTGCTGGCAAAGTAAAGCGTCTGCTTCCAGCGCGCGTTCCCAGGCGCCATCTATTGCCAGTAATAATGCTATAAATAATGTCTATAATTCAAATAAGCATATATTGCGTAAGAGCGGCAATAGAAGGCGGGTCAGAAATCCTATTGATGAGAGCGACGTTGCTTTGCACGATAATGAGTGTTGCTTTGCGCGAAAAAATCCATTCTAGATGATATACCGGGACTTGATTTACCGAAAAAAAATTTTTAAAGGCTCACAATGGATGGAACTCACCAAGGATGCCACTGCTGGTCTAAATAATTTCTTACTCACGTAATCTTACTTTAGATGTACACATTGTGTTGTTGCAATTCCCTTTCTTCTCTAGATGTCTTGAATCAAAACTTTGGCAATTAATCACGTTTTGTATTCTAGCGGTCACCGATTCTTATATTTACTTGCTTACCATTTGCTCAATACAGCACGGAGCTATAGGAGTGCTTACTCTATCGTCTTTCACTCTTTCTCAATAGTCTGCTAACTCAATATCTCCAGTGACTGATCATTTTTAAAGATTTTCAGATTTATATTGTTGGTCCGTGCAGAGTGTTTGTGAATTGCGTGTTGATACCTTTGGTGATACTTATTGTAACAAATATTTTGTCTTGCATTGTTGGTCATGAGATATTTCTCATTAATATGTCCTGTCATAACTATGAATATCGATTTTTTATCAATAATTATTTTTTCGAAATCTGAGGTAAACAGTGACCTTCCTCATGCTTTGACGGTCATGTATGCGAAATTTTATCAAGATCGGAATAAAACTAGATTTGTATAAAAAACAAACAAACAAACAAACCCACAAACAAACAAACAAATAAACATCCTTCTTTATATATATACTAGCAGTTGACCCGGCATTACCCGGGATAATTACGCTTGTAGGTAAACAGAACAACCTCAAAAAGCTAAATTAAACCTCCAAATTGGTTAAATAATAACTCATTCACTACAATATACAGCGAAGGGACTATACATTCTACGAAAAATCAGAAAGACAGGAATTTACCTCTTTATTGAAAAAATCCATTCTAGGTGATATACCAGGACTTGATTTATAGAAAAAAAAATTGCAAAATTTCATCAAGTATGCAAAATTTTATCAAGTTCGGAAAAAAATTGTAGATTCGCATAAGAAACAAACAAACAAACAAACCCACAAACAAACACACAAACATCCTTCTTAATATATATAGAAAGACTAGCAGAAGACTCGGCATTGCCCGAGATAAATACCCTTGTAGGTAAACACACACACATACACAAAGAAATGCACACACTTTTTCCAATCGTCTGAACGCTAGTTAGGGAGCTGAAGGAAGACACGTGTACCTCTTTTGCCTCATCAAGAGATACTGCCCTATCTATATCGTCTATTATATCCATTTCCTGGTCACAGTTAATAATTCTTGGAAACAAATGTTCTGTCATTGCATCATCATTTTATGTCCATTGTTATAATTCCTTGAAAATAACTTTATATCATTGCATCAACATTTTATGTTCATTGTTATAATTCTTTGAATAATTTTGTGCCCATTATTATTGGTGAATTGCGCATGGAGACCATTGTTGATGCGAACACGACGGGCCTATTGTTGCACAAACTTTGCCTTGCATTGTTGGTCATGAGATATCTGTTGCTGGTCCGAGCGTTTTGTGAATTGCGTGTTGATACCATAGTTGATACCTATTGTTGCACAAACTTTGCCTTGCATTGTTGGCCAAGAGATATCTCATTAATATGCCGTGCTATAACCATCAATATCGATTTTTTTAAATAATTATTTTTTCGAAATCTGAGGTAGACAGTGACCTTCCTCATGCTTTGCAGGTCACGTATACGAAATTTTATCAAGATCGGAATAAAACCGTAGATTTGTATAAAAAACAAACAAACAAACCCAAAAACAAACAAACCCAAAAACAAACAAACCCAAAAACAAACAAACATCCTTCTTTATATATATATAGAAGATATACCAGCAGAGGACCCGGCATTGCCTGGGATAATTACGCTTGTAGGTAAACATAACCTCAAAAAGCTAAATTAAACCTCCAAATTGGTTAAATAATAACTCAATAAAGAGCGAAGGGACTATCCATTCTAAGAAATATCCGAAAGACAAAAATTTTTTTAATGCGCACAATGGATGGACCTCTCCGACGATGCTTTCAAGTCTAAATAATATTTTACTCACGTAATCTTACTTTATATGTACTCTTGATGTTTTTGCAATTTCCTTTCTTCTTTTGATGTCTTGAAGCAAAAATTGGCCATTCATCACTTTGTGTAGTCTAGCGGTCATCGATTCTTCTATTTACTTGCTTACCATTTGCTCAATACAGCACGGAGCTAAAGCAATGCTTCTTCTATCGTCTTTCACACTTTCTCAATAGTCTGCTAACTCATTATCTCCAGTTACTAGTCATTTTTAAAGATTTTCAAGAAATTGTTAAGTACTAAGAATTCTCTTTTCTAAGAAAAGCCTGAATAACAGAAATTCTATTGCACAAACTTTGCCTTGCATTGTTTGTCATGAGACATACATTGTTGATCCTTCCATAGTGTTGGTGCATTGCGCGTTGACACCATTGTTGATACCTATTGTTGCAAAAACATTGTCTTACATTGTTGGTTATGAGATATTTCTCATTAATATGCCCTGCAATAACCATGAATATCGATTTTTTTATCAATAATTATTATTTTTTCGAAATATGAGGTAGACAGTGACCTTCCTCATGCTTTGAAGGTTATGTATGCGAAATTTTATGATTATCGGAATAATACTGTAGATTTGTATAAGAAACAAACAAACCCACAAACAAACATCCTTCTT